>JAUMHP010000083.1:4622172-4634858 GCA_032361065.1 Enteromius trimaculatus
GTTTTACTGAGGTTAAAACCGGCCTCATCTACAAATGTCCCATGGCATCTGCTTCTAGTTCCATCCCTCTCTGGACAGGACAAAACAAATGCAACACATCAGGCCCATGCACAGCACTGCAGTATGCACTTCCACATTCAGAACCAATGACTCTATTCTGTGGCACGCAAGTACATGACTTAGTGCAGAAATGCTTGCACTGTGTGTATTTGAAACCCAACATGTGTGTGTGTGTGTGGGGAGGCGTAAAGGTCAAAATATTAATATACTTCAGCATACATTTTACTAAATATAGAATATTATTCCAAGACTAAAATATACATTGCAAGAAGTATTTCATTTTTTTTATTTTAAGAACAAGCATTTTTTTTATACATATTCTGCCTTTTGCTTTAGTTGTAAAATCAGCCTGTAGTGGAGTTAAATGTATTAGATTTTAGCATAGAAAAAATTTCCTTTGCTGATAAAAGCACAGATATTGAACATTTTACTTTGGTACAATCACAAATTAAAAATATGATTTACATTACATCATTATGATCTAGAGAATTATCTTGCAGAAATGAGAGGAGTTTCTTCTGAAGTATAATTCTGTGTTTAAGGCGTGTGTTAGCTTTGATTGACGCGGCGGCTGCTCTGATTCAGAGGCTGAGCTGAACTCCGTCTGAACGCCGTCACTCCTAAGCAAAGTTTAATGACGGCTATAAACGCTTTATGGTGGCTCTTGTCTCTTCAGCCGATGCCTATCACTGCTCGTTATCAGTCGCTCTGACACACTGACTCGGCCCCGAGAGTCATCGGAGACTTCCGCTTCAGAGACGCATGGATTCAAACGAAAATGATGACAGAATTGTAGGAATTTCCTGATGAGTCTCAGGCTCAGACGTCAGAATTATTACAGCACGAGTGTTCAGCAGCTACAAATGCTTTTGAGTCAGTTATTCTCTGCCTGGAATGACAAACTGAGACAGACTCAATCCAGAAGAACTGTGTCTCTGAGACGCTTCGAGAAACATTCCTGCAACGCTACAGAACTGTTGAAAGTACTTGTGTAAAAATGTGAATGAACTATTCACTAAATGAAATCAACAGCATCTTTGTGTTTAAAGCAGAGTTTCTTTGCTGGTATCTTTCTTGAAGCATCTCGGAGACACAGTTCTTCTTCTTCGATGGAGTCTGTCTCTCACTGGATTATTATCATTCATGGGAGAATGAATGTTATGAAATGTGAGCTGATACTTCCTCCTGACACACTGCAGCAGAAGAAGCTGCTGGAAATGCTGTAATAAGCGTCCAGGCCTGTGCTCCCGCAGTGTGTTTATTGTGTGTGTTGTGCAGGAGCGGGTGATAAGCGGCAGACGGCTGACAGGAGGTGTGCAGGAGCGCTGGAGACAGGCTTATCTGCGGCAGAGGAACGCCTCGCTCTTCCTCACGCGAACGAGACGATCACCTGAAGACGTGTGTTTGGTCAGAGACCAAGGTTCCTGGAGAGCGGATGCAGACGGCTGTGGTAAACTGATGAGCATCTATTTCTGTTTGTGTACAGCACATTTATGGGCATATTAGAGGCTCCGGCCAGCGAGACGCTCATAAAAGAGAGAAAATCCATACGCTGCTGCATCAGAGGCGTTTGAGCAGCGCTGGGCTCTTCCTGCAGCCGTCTGTGAGAGACCAGAACACTGGCTCCGGCCTGTCTGCCTCTGAGTGTGTGTGTGTGTGAGAGAGAGAGAGTGTGTGTGTGAGGGAGTGTGTGTGAGAGTGTATTTGTGTAAGGGAGAGAGAGAGTGAGTGTGTGTGTGTGTGTGTGTGTGTAAGAGAGAGTGTGTGTGTGTGTGTGTGTGTGTGTAAGAGAGTGCGTGTGTGTGTGTGTGTGTGTGTGTGTGAAAGTGTGTGTGTGAGAGAGAGTGAGTGAGTGTGTGTTTGTTTGTGAGAGAGTTTGTAATGCTTTAAATTAATGTAAATTGTGGCATGTTGACTTTCAGCATCATTTATGTTTTATGATCATATTTTCTTTCTGTATCTATTATTTCTGTTATTATAGCAGAATCATTGCTGAGTTTTAGGGTGGGTTTGGTCAGTTTAAATGGACCTCTGTGATGACCGGATGAATCAGATTACCGAGAGCTGGTTTTCAGCAGCACCACATCTACCACAAACACACAGCAAACAGACACCTGAGAGACACACAGACAGCCAGTGATTACTAGATGAACTGCACTCTGCTGTCTGAATCAATCAGCCCCCTCAAACAACCAGCCTTACTTTACACTTCACTGAGCAGCTTTTATCCAAAGCCACTTGCACGTCAATGGAGGTGTGAAAGATAGGTGGATGGAAGGGTGGGTTCACAGATAGATAGGTGGATGGATAGATGGATGGATGGTACCAGTGTTCATGTGGCTCTTTTTTTGATACAATGAAAGCAGATAATAAGCAGCAGCTTCAGTCAGGCTCCTGAACTAACCGAGTCTGAGAACTCCTCTGTGTCAGTATTCAGACCATCCTGAGACACCGGATACTCTGCGTCAGAACTGCTGCTGTTATTTTCCCTCTCTGCTGCAGTTCTCAGATCTCATCTGTATTTTAGTGTGACACATCTTCACCGAGTCATCAATGCATGGTAACAACAAAAAACTCTTTAAGTGAATAAAATGGCTGAATGCTTTAGTCATAACTTACATTAATTACATAACTTTGTAGAGTAGCTGTCCACATAGTGCACGTGATTTTCTACACCGCTTACAATTTAAAAAAATATTGCTTGTCACTTTTTTACAATTCTTTGTGAAATTAACTAAATAGTTAAAAGAAGTAATCCTACAACAAATGTTTTCCAGACATCATGAGGAGGATCCTGCAGCGTCTGAGACACGTGATCTCATGCAGTGGCCTTCCGACTCCTCAGATCATTTGTGCTGACTCTGTCTACATGTTTAAGACAGTGTTTCATGTCTTTCCTGGACACGCTCCGAGCTGCAGCCTTTATCTTCTTTACACGCTAGGTGAAAAGAGAGTTATTTTTAGCCTGTCTGCAGTTGTCTGTTCCGCCAATTCTTCTGAGAAATCTCTGTCTGTGGGTTTTTCCATTGTATTGAGTCACGAAGGTGAAGCGAGGCGAGTCCTGCTGGTGGATCTGACCCAGAGCGGCGGAGATAAGCGGGATTGTGCTGGAGCGACTGACCGCTGCTGGGCTCTGACCAGAGCTATTTATAGAGCCCAGAGGAGAGAATGGCAGGAAATGGGCAGAAAGGAGAGAGAGAGAGACCGCTTACGCAAAACTGTCCTGTAAATCACGCATGACCTAAACACAGTAATGAGTTTTCAACAAGAGGACATTCACCTCAGATCAATCTGAGTGAGAGATCGCTTTGAGAGATGAAGCCGGCGAGCATGAATATGTCCTTACGTGAAAAGCGGAGGGAGAAACACGGTCACAGACCCACAGCTGGACCCCACTACAGTTATTAATCAGCATATCAAACATACTCGGCCTCCAACAGTAGACGTGCTCCAGGCGAGAGGAGCGTCTTCCTCGGCCGAGCAGCATTCCTTCAAGAACGGCTGTGTTTATGGTTCCATTTCCATCAGGATCGAGTAACTGACTTAATCTAATCTATCTTTAAAACATATACAGCTGCGTTTCATTTACTGTAATTCTCAAGCACTTCTTTGATTACGCTGCCAGTTGCTTTGGCTTTTATTTCCTTACTGACAAGCTTTTAATTTACAAAAGATAATCCAGAATCAGACCTTTGGCCCTTCTGCTGAATATGCTGATCATAGCAGAAGAGATTTTAGATATTGTTTCAATCAAATAATGCTGCAAATAAACTGTAAGGAGCCGTTTTACAGCACTGATACTACAGCGCATCTAGATGTCTTTCAAGAACATAAACGCAGGTCATTCTGGTTTCAGAAATAACTGCGAAAAAAACATATAATGATACATATAATGCCTGTGAATGGGAACCGTCACTTTGAGAGTCAAAATAAGCAAATCAGGCAGCACAACATGAAGCCCTGTGTTTGAAGATGATAATAACAGGATCAGAAACTCAGTCGCAGTGACTGTCAGGCGCCTGAAAGGGATTTTTTATTGACTAACTTCAAAAGAACCAGTTGAAAAGATTGATTCATTTGGACCGTTTGGTTGAAGCTCTGGATTATAGGTATTAATACGTCATGTTCAGTTTCTCACACTAAAGATTGTTTTGAATCAGGACCTCAGTATATCATCATGGGGAGCCATTGGGATTCATTATGTGTTGCCTGATATTATTTGACTTTCTTAGTGACATCTTTTCAGGACGTCTTTTGGACGTCCAGTTTTGGTACTGGACGTCCAGTGACGTATTTTGGACGTCCAGTTTTGGTACAAAAAGACGTCCTAAAAAGACGTAAAAAAAACTTTCATTCTGGCTTGTCAGGGGATGTCATTTCAACGTCTGACAAAGACGATTGTTCAGTGGGTTGCATTACCACAGAAAATCGTCTTATACTGTTCTTCTGAAGACATTAAGTCACCTACGTGTTGGACGGCCTGAGATTTTCCATTTTGGAGTGAACTGTCTCTTTAATGTTTCTCTGTCAGATAAACGTAAGTGTGTTACTGTCCACTCAGAGGTCAAACCCTGGACACACAAACTGAGAGCTGCCCGTCGCGTCTCCAGATCAAGGGTCACAGAAGCACAATCGAGAGCCACTGACAATGTAATTAGAGCTGTTGGGGGACGAGGGTCCCCGGCTCTAAACGTCTGCCCCGTGACACTAATGGGGCCGCTTCTACATTGTTGTCAGCTGACCTGTGATCTGCCGCCAGACGCCAGGTTCAGAGACAGAGACGGTCAGGAGCTGGAGGTTTATCTGTGCGCTTTCGGGTGAGAAAGTGAGCGAGCAATAGCATCAGTTATCACCCAGAGTGCTCAGCCATTAACAGTCATGAGACATTAGCTTTATCAGAGCGCATGAATATCAGGATGAGATGTTTGTAAAGTGCATCATTAACCTTTTGCACTGGTATGAGTGACCGGATACAATAAAGAGCACAAATACATTACTGAAGCGATTAATAGCACACAGCTCGGCTCAGATCATCCGGAGTGCAGCTGCATATGAAGAAAACTCAGCAACTTCCAGAACTATAGTTGTGTGCTAGATCTAGAAGACTCGTTCTTCACCTGCAGTGACCAGCAAGAGTCTGTGAAGATGCTTCTACTTTTATGTGTGTCTATGTCACAGCAGCAGTCAGAAGAGCACCTGTAGAAAAAACAATACTCTGTATGGATCACAATTATCCGTTTTCCTTTTATGCCAACAATCATTAGCATTTTAAGTAAAGCTTGAGTTCCATGAAGATATTTTGCATATTTTCTACCATAAATATATCAAAACGTCATGTTTAATTAGTAATATGCATTGCTAAGAACTTCATTTGAACAACTTTAAAGGTGATTTTCTCAATATTTAGATTATTTTGCTCCCTCGGATTTTCTAATAGTTGTATCTCAGACAGATATTAACAAAACATATTTTAACGGAGAGATTATTTATTCTGTTTTAAGATGATGATAAATCTCAGTTAAACTGTTTTTGTGCTCCAGTGTCACACATAGGCTACCTATTAAAATATATTGCTGTGCTTTTAAATGTTGTATATTTTTATTTAAATATGTACAATCTTTAGGTTATCAGTGCATTTTAGCAAAGTTTCTAACAACTTTCAATGACTTTTACAAAATACAAATAAAAATCCTTGTTTTCTGAAAGGAGCAGCATCGTTTGTCACACCGCAGATATACAGTAAAGTTAGGAGACTCAGTTTTTTGATAAAATATGATATAATATATCATTTCACAGCTAAGTATGTACAATGGGAAAATGCAGATTTTTTACACATAAAACCTCTCGAAATCAAATATGTCTTTTAAAACAAGATTGTTCATCCTGCAGAATACATATATGCAAGCATTTAATGATTTATTAATGTTTAAAGTTCATTTTAACTGTTTCAAAGTACACTGCTTGCCACCGCAAATGAAGAATGACCCAGAAATGATCAGGTAAAACAGTATTGTGCTAAATAATATCCCAGCGTGTGTTAAAGGCTCCTGTGGTCAGCGGTGGAGAAGAGGACAGTGTACAGCAGCTGTTGGACTGAACGGCAGAACCGCTGCGGCCTAATGAGAGCAGACACAGACAAAAGCTTCTCTCATGAGCCGGAGAAACACACACACACTGATCGGGTGACATCGTTAACAATCATTACTCGGACAGCGGGAAGTGCAGTGTCGTCCGGCTCAGATCAGGTTTGCCTGTCGTGAGTGAAAGACCCGGACCGAGTTCACACGAATACACCAATAACAGCGTTCATCCGGTTACAGACACATAATAACGCAATGCATCACGCCACAAATAACTGCAGAAAACTCTCTGCGGTATCATTAAACGAACGGCAGTGAAAGTATCAAAGACCTGCTGTAAATCCTAATAAAACCACTGGATTGGGATCAGAAGTGATTCTTCCTCTGGACTTTTAAAATAAAGGTGATTAAAGGCTTCTTCAAAAAGACCCAGAGAAGAACCCATTTCGGTTCCACAAAGAAAGAACCATTTATTTCTTAGCTTTTTATACTCTGAAACAGAAATGTTCTTCAGATGTTGAAGGGTCTTTGTATCTGACCCAGGAGCACAAACACAATCTTTTGAGATTGAGATTTATAGATCAAAAAAGACAAATAACAGGTTTTCTATCGATGTCTGGTTTGTTAGGATAGAACAATATTTGGATGAGATACTATTACAGCCACATGTCTACTACAGCATATCTAAAAAATCTAAATATTGAAAAAAATAATGACTGATCAACAAATACACTTTGATATACTGTAGGAAATGTACAAAATATTTAGAGCCGTATAATGGCTATTACTGTACCTGCTGCTGATGTTTTTGAGCTAAGGAACACATTTACACAGAACAGGTTCTTCTATGGCATCGTGAGGCACCGTTGTTTTTAACGGTTTCATTTTTGATGGTTTTCCGAATCTGTTTGATATCATAATCACTGATCAGACATGTAGAGCTGTGCTCTCTGGATGAATATTTGATGAGCTCCAGAGGAAGTGAAGCTCAGGACCAGAGCGGTGATGACGGAGCAGACAGTGACACCTGCTGCTGAAAACACTCTCGACAGACACAAACCCTTACTAACACACCTGACCCCCTGAAACACACATTCAAAGAAAAATGGCATTTTCTTGTAAAACATACTCAAATAATCTTTATTTGCAACTTTTGAAAAAATCTATTTTTTAAAGTGAATTTGCGTCTAATTTGTACAGTGCAAAATCTGACAAAGACGATAATATAAATACAAAGACTAAGGAAAGAAATACAGCTTACAGTAAAATGAAAAGGAATGAACTCTCCACCCTTTCCTCTTTTTTTTGGGAGAGGAGTTCACTCGTGGTTAACAGTCCAAAGCTGGAGTAAGACGTCACAGATCTGATCGTGAAGCTGTGGTTTTCATGCACAAGCTGTTTTTATTTCTGAAATCTGAATCTGTGGTGATGATGGTGTGTTTGTGTCTTATCACGCTCACTAATCCACTGAGACAGCCTCGCTTCTAATCCGGCACATCTCAAACACCCAATCCTTCCTTTAATATCAGATCTTAACACAGGATGAGCCCAACTTACTCCTAATATCCAGGTCACGCACACACTCCGAGTTATTATTAGTGCTGTAATTCACAGCATCTTATTCTGGATTTCACTCTGTTTAGTGCGAAGTAACTGTTAAAACATTACTTTGATTCATGTTCATAAACATTTTATTTGAATGCGTTCTTTGAAATTATTTCACACTAGTCCTGTCGTTTCTCTTCATCTCCGTTAAGTGCTGACACTTTTCTTCATTTAAGGTGTCTTATATTATTATAATAACAATAGTTATCTATAATTACACGCAAGTAACCCTAACCCTAACAATATGGTAAGTAAATGTAGTTAATTATTACTCAGTTATTAACTAAATGTATAATTACACTCGAAAATATAATAGTGTAATCTTTTCTTTTGATGAGCAAAGCATGGTTTCTTTATAAAGCCATACTCTGAGGAAGTGATGTCACTTCCTGTCCGCAGCGAGCTGTGGTAAATGTGTTTGATGTGAGCAGGATCCTCAGACACAGGTTCATCGAGAGCTCTGTGATGGTGAACAGGTGTGTGTTTCTTCATGGATCAGACGTGTGTGTCTGCGTGTGAGGATTACAAGGAATTGTTCACAATATCCCTCTTTGCGGGGTGTTCTTAATCTCCAGATAGATAATATCAGATGGTTCTGTCCCATTTCTGCTCATCTGTGACCCTGTGATCACATCTGAAGACTCAGTAATAATCTTTCTAGTGATGTATGGTTTGTTAGGATAAAACGATCTAGAGTCTGAGGATGCAAAAATACCTATCCAAAATGAAGTTCTGATATATTTATGGAAATTTACAACATGTCTTCATAGAACTTGATCTTTACTTTATTTCCTACTGTAATTATTTTTGTCAGATATATATTTGTATAAATACAGTGTATGGTTTCTACAGATACACCTGTGCTGCTGAAGACAGGCTCAGATCAGATGTGTTCTGGGTAAACAGGACAGAAACATGGATCTGCATATTCGGAGATGGTTTCAGGCGTATGTGGAATCAGATCTGTGCCGGCGTGACTCTGATGTAAACAGGCCGATCAGATTTTCTTCACTGTTTTGTTTTGGGTTTGGTCTTTAAAGCGTTTCCCGGATGAATGTCCAGAAAGTGGTGAGAAGGTAAACGTGCGAGTGTTTCTGGTCAGGATAACGAGATCAGGCCCGGACGCGGCGCTCTGGCCGCAGAGAGGTGAACGGTTTGGGGAGAATTCATTAGTGTGCAGACAGGTGTCTAGTGTCCGGCCTGAGCTGTAAGAGACACCGCCGGATGACATTTCCTCCGGGCCAGCAGGGAACTGATTAGAGAATACTCTGTGATGAAACAACAAGACTGCGATCTTTATCAGCCTGAGCATCCTCTCTCTCTCTCTCTCTCTCTCTGGCTCAGATGGCGTCTCTCGTGGGAGTTGCCTATAAGTACTCCATCAAGCCAACTGCATTAGTGTAATTTTGTCCCAGGAAATTAGCAGAGCCAAGCGGCGCCAATTAGAAGTCAATAGCTGGCTTTATTAATCGAGCTAGCCATCGCACTTGATTAGATTAAGCAGAGGAGCTGTGTGTGTGTACTTGCTGATCGCGTCTCATTGCTGTTTTCTGCAGGTCAGTGAAAGTCTGACGGAGAAATACAGTGAAGAGAAGTGCAGTAAAGACAAATTAAAAACCGCCTTCAGGTGAAAACTAAAAACCACTCACAAAATCATGTACAGCATCAGAAATCTCTGCCTTCCTCAGTATCGACTCTCTGCATACACTGAAATATATATATTAGTGCTGTTAAGCACATCATAAATAAACGTTTTTGTTTACAGAATATATGTATGTGTGCTGTTTATATTTATTATATATACACAGTATATATATATATATATGAATACACACACATGCATGTATAAACGGTTATTTGTGTTATTTGCAGAATTTATTCAGAAGTGAAATCCAATTCTATTCTATTTCGTTAGCTATAATAGAATATAGCTATTAGCTATAATATCCAGCTGTATACACAGGTTACATATTTAGGTTAAAAAAGCATTGTTGGAACGTTGTTTGGAAATGTTTTAAAATGTTCCAATGTCCAGTTTTACTCTCATGATTATACTTTTATTTAAAGCTTACAAATATATTTCCTAGAACATTCTATTAACTTTATTTTTTTTATTCATCCAAATATAATTTCACTTGATTTTATGTATTTTTGCTATTTTAAAATGTCCTTTTTCTTGTTGTAATTAGAACATTATTTAGAAATGAGAAATATGGCTCATAGAATGTGATCAATCAGAGATAACCTCATGAAGATATTCTGAAAGTCTCTCAGTCAAGTGAGAGAATATTAAGCTCTGAACAGCTTCTCGTAGCAGAAAACATAATATTAAATGTATAAAGTTATAAGAACGGTAAGAATTACTTTTGCCCTACACTTATATAACTGTTAAGCTGTGGGAGCGTTGTCTAGGATCTCTGATGGAGTCGTGTTTGTCTGTGTATTTCTCTGGTCAGTGATGTTCTGCGTGGGTTTATTCTGATGTTTGTGGGTGGGTTAGGCCTCTGTCACCTTCATTACCTGCTCATGTGGGATTACAATACGCTCGGTGGATTTAAGCGTAATCTCACAACGCCATTACAATCCTCTAAATTGCATTTTTAATCCGTGCCCGACATGCCCTGAGACCAGAGACACTGTTTCTTGTGTTTACAGTATAAGAATAATACAGTCTTATCACCAGAGCGTCAAAACACACTTCCTGCTAATCTCCTAACGGCGAGGGAAGTGTGTCTTCTGCCAATATCTCCTAGTGGCTGTGAAACTGTGTTTTCATGTACCTTTGATGAAGGGTTATTTGACCTTTACTGGTTTTGGTGAAGTTCTGGGGTTTCCAGCTAAACGTCTGATGTTGAATTTAAAGTTAAGACACACTTTGTTTTTGTATTGATTGACTTTTTTAGATAAAACTTCAGATAAAATTCTTCCTAATGTTTGTTTCATGCATTATGATGTGATACTGAACATTTCACAGCTAATTAAATATCTTCTAAAACAGTTACATTAAGAAATGGGGACATTCTTTCTCTTTAAATTCAGAGCATCGTGTTTCAAACACTTTTTCTTGGTTATGTGAACATTAACAGATCACTGCATTTTATCATTATCAAAACCTTACTTTTGAGTATTCCTCTGAATATTCTGTAGGAGTAACATTCCCTGAATGATGCATGCCTGATGTTTTTTGCGTTAATGTGTTGAGAACATTATTAAAGGCCAGATAACTTTGAGGGATCGTTCTATTCTCTATATAGGAAGAGCGTTTGTTCATAACTTTGAGAGAATCTTACCAGAACATTCAAAGAAAGTTGCCTGTTAGTTCTCTTGGTTACTTGGTCCCTCCTGCACTATATTTACAAAAGTATTGGCACCCCCATCTAATGAGCATGTTTGACTACTTCAGTAATTTTTATGATTGTAAATATTAATGTTTAATCATATAATAATTTGTGTGCTTCTAATTCTAGCATTGTTTGGACAGGAGCCTTTTCTAACATGACAATATCTCTGATTATAAGATAAGGCTCAGACACGATTAACTCAGTCTGGAAGAACTTCATTCAGAATTCAAGGAAAACGTCAGATGTCTGAGTTTATATCTTGCAATTCTGACGTATTTTTCAAACTGTGAGAGGAAAAGTCAGGATTTAAGATAAAAAGTCAGTTTCCCTTTTTAATTATTTTTTTACTCTGGAATGAAATTGCATGTCAACTAACTCATATTAGACTCGTATTAAACATGTACAGTAGCTGCAAAGATATTTATAATCAATAATAAAGTGTAAAGTGTGAGCAGATATTAAGCAGATGAAGAGATGACATGAAGTTAGTTATAGGTAATAGAATATCTAAAAGCGGATAATCAAAATAAACTGTTGTCTGAGTTTAGTCATTATTTCAGGTAATGGAAGATGTGTTTATTATAAATTCAAACTCAGTCTCTACTGTGTTTTTACTGTAATGTTTTAAGTGTAGTGTGAGTCAGTGTGTCTCATCACAAAGATCATCATTCATTTCTAGAGATCATGTGAGAGCAGGCCGAGGGTATGTAGTGAACTCTGAACGAGCCGAGGATCACTTCACTACATTCCAAAACATTATGTCATACCTTTTACTGCACAACATGTCATAAATAAAAGATGTTATTTGTTTCACCTTAAGAACATTTAAAATGTAGGACTTTCTTGTTCTCAAGTCAATCTTTAAATTACATTTACTTGAGAAAAAGTAAGAAAGTAATAGATTTCTAATGTAATTAAGTGTTAAATAATATCTAATATGAAACGCAGTGCAGTAAAAAAGCACAATTTCATACTTTGGATTTGAATACTGATGACTGATCTACAGATGTTAAAAAAGCTGTTGACATGTATATATACCGACAGATCACAGAGACGAGCGAAACACTGAGAATCACCGACTAGAGCTGTTCAGAGCTCCGATAACACCATTAACACAAGCCTTGGAGAGTCTTCTGTAAATATTTCTTCTTTAAAGTGCTTTTATGTTTTAATCTTATTGAAAACAAGTGCATAAAAATTCCACACTTAAAAAAAAAGGATATTTTTTATCATCAGTCATTCCACAAAGAAGCTTTGCCATCCATAGAAACTTTTCATTCCACAAAAGGTCTTTAGATTATTAAAATGTTCTTCATGCTCAGAACAAAAATTAATCTTAAAGAATTGTTCACTGAAACTGATGCTTAGCTGTGAAAGAACCATTATTTAATTAAAAACTCTGTTTATTAATACTTATTATTAATAAGTTCCATCTCATCCCTAAATTGTGTCCTATGCTCTCAACCTCAAATGCAGAAATGTTAATTCATGCGTCTCGAGGTTAGATTATTGCGTCTCCTGCTTTCTCAAAACTCTGGCCATCTGATAATACCTAGAATATCAAAATCTACTGCGGGTGGCAGATCTTTTTCTTATTTAG
>JAUMHP010000083.1:4649129-4660520 GCA_032361065.1 Enteromius trimaculatus
TCCTCGTTACAAGTATGGTAGAACTATCACTTCTACCACAAAAGACTGCTTTGTAAATAATCTTCCTGATTTATCTCTATTGATTCATGATCTTTACTTAATATTCAAATTATAGTTTTGGCATAAAAGAAAAATGTATTTCTACAGATATCTCTGCGCTGCTGATAACTGCTGCTGTGCTCCAGGGTCAGAATAAGACTTCTGGCCTTTAAGTTTTATGTGTATATACTTTGTATTTAGAATTCTGTATTTCTAGATGTGTCATAAACCATACATCAATAGAAAGATTGTTTATCCAGAGGATGTATAAATCTCAGTTTCTAACTCTTATGACTCCAGTATTCAGCAGGAAATAATGATGAAAATGATGCAGGAAAGGCTTGAGTTTCTCTGGAAGGTGTGTGTGAGGATCCTGCTCTGTGTCCAGCGTCACCTCATCACGTCCTGCGCTGGCCAGAGAGTGTGTGGTGTGTTTGGGCTCTCTCCGGAGCGTTGCTGAGCTTTGATCTCTCTTGTCTTGCTCTCTTTCTCTGTGTTGGGTGTGCGGGGGGTGTTTGCTTTTGGCCAGTTTCCTCTTCTAATCATGACATCATTCTGACTGAATAGGTTAAAGATGTATTCAGGATATTCCTTGCTTCCTCGTTCGGCCGGGCCTCCTAAATTAGACACAATACAGCAGACCCCTTCAGATAATCTCCAGTCCTGGAGTGGTGTCCGTGTGGAGGTGATGCTGTGATTGGGTCCTGAGGTAACCCAATACGGCCGGCGAGCTGAAGCCTGCGTGATTAAAGGCTTCTTCTGATTACCGCAGACGACTCCACGTGATCTTCTGCTCCTGTCAATAGAGCTTAGAGTCACTAAAATCAAGCTTGAACTTTAATCTCTAGTAATTCTCCGTCACTGAACTCGACATGTGCTTCGCATCGGGCCGTGTTCGACATCACAGACTCGCGACGAGATGCTGTTCTCATCAAATGTGAAAGCTCTTGATGACAACGCTTTGAGTGTCCAATTCTCTGTAGTTGTCAGGATCGTGTCTCTAATCACAGAACTGACGAATAATATGGAGACAATGACATTTCACTGAACGGCTTCCAATCTCCAGTATGCAGGTGTTTTAAACATTTCAGCCAATTTCATTGTTTCTTTTTTGAATGCATTGATTTTTCTTAAAAGCTTTATTTGAAGCTCTATTAACTAAAAACCAACAAGCCCCCAATCCAGAAGGGGGCACTAGCAGCAGTGCAACGCTGTTTGATAACCACCAACAGAAGAACAGAGATACACACTTAAAAACAAGCTCCCTAGACAGTGACCATGTGCTGATTCTGAACGCATCTCTCACAGACTGACAGAGAAGACCTGCGCACTCAGCTGTTTGTGAAATGGAGCTTTGTGCTTGTGTATCTTACCTCTGTCAATCTGCACAAATCCTAATATTCCATAGTATTTGCAATGTAATGTATCTCATTACTAAGCTATTATTTATTATGTAAATAAAAGGCTTTGTACTTCAGTGACACAAAGGCAGCGCACTGATGTTTGCTATTTTATTTTGCAATAGTATCAACTGTGCTGTCAGGGTAGCAATGCTGGAACTGAAGCGTGTGTGTGAGTGTGTGTGTGTGTGTGTGTGTGTGTGTGTGAGTGTTTGATACACTGTTCTTTTATAAAATAAAGAAAACAGATGTGATGTTGAGATCTAAGTGGACAAAAAAATTTAATTTGTACTACTGTCTGTTTAAAAGAAATAAAAAGAAAGCGAGGATGTTTTTTTCCCTGTTGTACTGAAATCATATTGAACCGTGACCCCCGCACTGAGGTGTGTACCGCACCGTGACATCTGTGTATCACGCCACCCCTAAAATATATGACTATATATATATATATATATATATATCTGTGTATGTAGTTTTGAGAGTATACAAGGGAACAAGCTCTGTCTGTAAAGGTTTATCAGAGTGTTAAAACAAGCTTTTACTTCTAGAACGCTCTGACGATAATCAGCAGCGATGATCAGTGAGAAGATCTGTGGAGTCCGTTCTCAGACTGATATTCACATGTTATTCGTTTATAATCACTCGTGTGCTTTGATGTAAGTGTATCGACGACTGCTGGGCTTTACGTTCACTTCTAGATACTGTACCGTACTTTACTGTACGCCCCAGCGGCTCAGAGGAGGAAAGCTGAACTAGTCGGGAGGAATTTAATTCTTTACAGCCCGCTGTTCACAGTTTGCTCGGCGCAGACAGCTGGGCGCCCAGTACAGTTGAGATCAGAGGCCGTGATAACCTGACTCTTGATTTATGGACAGCGTGGCTCTTTGCAATCACCTAATGAGGTGAACGGGATTGTTTACATGTTTATTAAATACCCAGAACCAGCTGCGAGCGGTTCAGACGCCGGGCGTTTGTCATCAGAGCTGTCTGTTAGGCCTCTGGAGAATTTACCTGTAATGCTCAATATGCCTTTGAAATTTTTGTTTGTTTCACTTCTAAATGTCGGCAACTTATTATTACCAGGAACTCAGGGCAAACTCAGGTGACGGGTTTGAGGAGAGCTGTGGCTAATCAGGACTTAAAGTCAGAATCGTGCGCCATGTTTGCATTTCGTCTCAGAAGAAACCCAACTGCGCTAAACTTCTATCTCTTTATTTCTTAAATGGTGTAATGAAAGCGTAGCGTTGTCTTTTCCACGTTTCAGAAAACCCCTGAACAAACTCATTTCTCAAGTGCATATAAGGAAGTAAAATAATTACAAAATGAGCTAAACGAGTCAGTCTATCGATTTAACACGTAATGATGTATTTAAAGGTTTACAATAAATCAGATTTTGTTAGGGTCCGTAGTGAATTGGATTAATTTTCCAACCCAGAATTAAATTTTAATTTAATTTAAAATATTAATTTTGTATTTTCTGCTGTGATTTTTTTAATGGTCAACAATTTTATAATTTCTTAATTTTTCTTACTATAAAAGTTCCTTGTGAAAATGTTTTTTTTTTTTTTATTACTGCTTTGTTGTTTTATCATGAAAAACATTAGTAATCAATAAAACTGTAAAAATATAATGCAAATAAATAAAATGTAACTATTGCTTTTATTATTATTATTATTATTATTATTATTATGGATATTATTAATGATATATTGGCAAACATAGTGCTGCACATCCGAAGTTTACTGTTTATAATTAAACCTTGGAAAATGTGTGATATTCCTTAAAAATAGTCATATTATTAGCCATCTTAATTTTCTAAATGGCGTAATGAAATCACAATGTTCACTCTTCCATGTTTCAGAACACTGCTTTCTGCAAAAACCCCTTGGAACAAACTCATCTCTTAAGTGCATATAATTATAAAATTACAAAATTAGCTAAATGAGTCAGTCTATCATTTAAATATTTACTTCAGCTTATAAACGAGGGAAAATTTTCTTCAGCTAATAATACAATTAATATAGATTACACTAAAAAGCAGAAATTAAGCCAAAGATTTTATTTAATATCACTAAATACGTTAATTTATACACTTCCTGTGGGTTAGATCAGGTGGAAATATTTAGCTCACAGGAGACTGTATTAATATCAGATCGTCAGAGCTGTGATGTAAATCTTTTCTCTGTCGTCTCAGTCGTCTGATGTTAGTGTACTTGCAGCCGGAGCCTTTGGCTTCAGTTTACCACGACTGAAACGTTTAACAGCTCTCAGACGACCAACATAAACAAGCTACTCACGAGCCGGCCCTTTTTTGCGCAAAGGCGCCTTCAGTCCCGGTGGAAATTAGATCTTGTAATCCCTTCTATTGGTGCGGAGAGGCCGAGCGGGTAAAGTGTTTTACTGCAGGGTTTAGGCGACACACTCGCTGTCGTTCCCTGAGCTCAGGCCTGCTGAGAGACAAACAAACGCACGCGAGCAAGGCTCCTACTGTTCCCAAACTCAGCACTGGAGACCTCGGCACCTGGGAAAGATTCCCTGCGATCCACAGAAGAAAATGGTAATGTGCAACAGAGCACTTTTTTAAAGCTTGGCCTTGTAAAACCTCTTTCCATCAGAACGGTGTAATTGTCAGACGCTTTAAAGGAACAGTGCTGTGACTTAAACAGACTGATATTTACCCAGCAGTCTCTCTGTACTTCAGCAGTCAGTCATATCATATTTCTTCTGTGTTTTACTTAAAAAAGTACCCTAAAAAAGTAACTGATTACGTTACTTGGAAAGTAATATGTTTGTGTTACTTTGTAAATCTGCTTGTTTGTTGAAATTTTTCAGCAAATATAAAAGCTCTTTGACCCCAGAAGCTGAAGGAGAGTGGCGTCTGTACAGCAGAACACTGGAGAAGAAAGTCCAACACGGTTCAGCAACAGAAGAGCAATGAAGCAATGCTTTTTCGCATGCTTGAATTTAGTTAATAAAATAAGAATAAAATCAATAAATGATATCTGTCTTATTTGAAAAACGTAATTATTTCAGGTTTGTTTAATATTCTGAGTTTGCATTTGACAGTTTTTATTGACTTTGAGGAGCATTGAATGTGTTTTTAAATAAATATATGTTGATATTTAGTCTGGAACTTATATAAATTATACATTATACACTCTCTATTCTAATTCTGTTCTCCAAAAACAACACTAGCTGCTCTATATTTTTTAATTTAAAAAAATCTATTATCATCAGCTGCTTTGGATAAAAACATCTGCTGAGTGACGTGATGTTAATAAGAAGTGCTGAAGGATTCAGACAGTTGATATCACACACACACACACACACACACACTCATGTAGTGTGTCCATGTGTTCTGGGGTCTCTTCATAGGTGTAATGGTGTTTCTACTGTACAGACTCCTACACTGACCCTACACCTAAACCTACCCCTTACACAGGGCTGGACTGAGAGTAAAAATCGGCCCTGGCATTTTATGGTCCAGCCGACCCACCACATTTAGGCCTACCTACAGCTCTGGAAAAAATAAGAGACCACTGCAGAAAAATCAGTTTCTTTTGGATTTTAATCTTAAAACTGTTAACCTCACCAATACAAAACAATGCATATTTGATTCATTTTTTGTGAACTGCTGTCTTTGAAATATCAAGGATAGAAACAACTTGACGCTCACTGAATCCTTGTGCCAGTAAAGCTAGGATTAAGGCCTTTTTTCTTGACTCAAAACCTTTCTTTTCACTGTTTTTGGCTTGTTTAGTGATTTCTTTTTTAAATTTCTAATTACTTTTGAAAGACTTATAGCTTTTTTTACCATATAGCTGATCACACTGCAAGAGGATAGTGTTCATTACAGCAGTGCTTTTATACTTTTCCCATTAAATACAGCAAATAAGTACCTCAATAAACAGAATGAAGTATGTTTGTGTAGAAATTTTACAAAGACTGGCATGAAATCCTTGTCATACTCATCTATATATATATATCCCTTAAATAAAAGACTGTTCAATTAATAAAAATAAGTAGGCAACTGTGTACTATAGACCTCCATAAAGAATGCAAACACTGATACAGTACTGGCGTCTTTAATATTGAAAGTTAGGTAGGTTATTCGAGTATAATACAAACTCACAAAATAAAAATTGGTGTTGTATATGGGCTCTTGTAAAATAACATCCCATATCGTTGGATAAAAATAAAACATCAGGTCATATTTAAACTAGATTCATTCGTATTCGCGAAACCTTATGCACACATTTGAGTTTTTTGCTGTTTTAAAAAGAGTTCACGTATGCTACAGTCGTGGGGCGCGCAGGCATTAGGACAGGTAAGATTCCTCTGTTTCTCCTTCATGCGAGCTTCTGTTATTAAGCTCCTTACATTTTGCTGCTTCCACTTTTAGGCTTTTACGTCTTTTCTCCCGCAGCTTCTCTGCACCCCCCCTTGCTATTTTCTGGTTTATCCATTGTTATAGACGGACTGATCTCAAACTCCGGTCGAACTCTACATAGCAGAGGAAGGGGAGGTGAGGGCTGGCCAGGAGGGAGGCAGGGCGTGGCCTAAGATTTCATTGGACTAGCTCAATGTCCTTCAAGACAGTCAACCAATGGGCCGCGATTTGTGTCTCAGATACTATTACCGTTGTGGTAATAAATAAATTGGCCTAATAAACTTTTTTAAAAATATTCAATTATGACTGACAGCTCCAGCCCAAAAAGTGCGTCGGCCCGGTATGCCCTATGGCCAGTCCAGGCCTGCCCTTACAGGAAACACTACACACTTTTACATTCTCAAACACTTCATTCTGTGTGATTTATAAGCTTGTTTCCTCATGGAGACCTAACTAATGTCCCCACAAGGTCAACATTTACTGCTATTCCTATCTTTGTGGAGACAATAACGTGATTAACACCAGGTGCACACACACACACTCTCTCTCTCTCTCACACACACACACACACACTGGTAAGTAGCTCGTGAGCTGAGTGTAACACACCTGAGGAGCTCAGAAGTTGCTCAAGGTCTTCTCGTCACAATAGAGCTGCAGGGAGTGTGACCTTCTCCTGCCTTTAGCTCTCGTCTCTTCTGACACGTCTGTATGCGGCAAATCACTCATTTTCATACAATCAGTCCCTCTCCCCTTCCTGCACAAGGCAGGGTGCGAGTGTCGCCCGTCTGCCTTCTATTGTGTACTAATTTTAGGGTCCATTATTTGCTGCAACAAATGTGCGGTGGGCAGAGTCACTTTCACATTAATACTTTACGCCCCGAAGAGAAGTCTTCCTTTAGCAATGGATCAAAGGTCCCGTCTATTGTAAGTCACTTCCTCCTTTCCTTTTTTAGCCGCTGAGGTTTGTTGTTATTTCTCGCCCCGTGTGCTCCGCTCTCCCTCGACTGGACAAGGTGACGGCCCGGCGTGAGAAGATGACCTTTCACCTCTGATCGTCGATTAGGAGCCAGACGCTGACATCATCAGCATCTGACCGGCGCTAGCACCGCGCTCGGATATAAACCTCGACACGTCAAACACTGTGTGAAGCATCTTTGACCTCAGATAACTTTCTGATAGGATCTTTCAAAGACTAACGGGAAAAGGAACAAAAGTCTAGAAATGACATTCGACTGACTGTATGTAACCACATTTACTAACTTTAACCTAACAATCTATAATACGATCTATCTATAATATCTATAATCATTCATATAAAGTTACTTAGTTTTTCTATGTATTCACTGACAGCTCTCTCTGCGAGGACAGAAATCAAGACAGAGACACTAACTTCATCCAGATTCTGGTGTGAAAGGGCTCCTACAGATGCCAAAAATACAACGTGATTTTTTTTTTTTTTGGATTGAAAATAAGCCCAGGTGACAAAAAAACACGGCAGAATGAATTTAATGAATTACTTTCCATATATAATAATATAGTAATGCAGTTACTTTTTATGACACAACATAATATTATAATGCATGACATTTAATAATAACTTTCAGTGACACAGTGTTGCAAAGTTATTTATAGTTAGTACTACTGTATGTCTTCAGTAGATTATTGAAATAAATTTATAGCATATTTATACTGCTTAAAATCATACTGCATTCCTCCTGAAGGAATAAAAACAAATGTTTGGTTGGTGATATGATTGTCAGAGATGGCATCAAAACAGAGCTTCAGTTGGATTTCTGAGATATAATTGATTCATTTTCCTTCCGTCTGTCAGTCTTTTGAGCTTCAGCTGACGCGAAACAGTAAGCTCTGTTGATTCTTGTCGTTAAACGTTTGCTCCGCCCTCATTGTTTCAAACTTTAAAGCATTTAGTGCAGTTTCTTCTCACTAAAGAGCAGTGGTTTACAGCAAAGCCATGAACGTCTGGCACGTGAGAGCTAATGAAACACCCTTCGTTATGCTTGATGACATCACTCCTCGAGCTTGTTTACTGGTTTAAGGTAAAGTGGTAAAGATCTTGGGTTTAGCCAGATTTTTTGGCTCGTGCTGTTTTAAGGAGAGCGTCTATCCGTCTTCTATCTTGTCCCTGAACCTGAGCTTCTCTGCACATATAATAATAAAACCAGACTGCTGTGCTTCAAATTTATCGGTCTAACGAGCAAAGTAGCGTAATAGCAGAACAAACATCATGATCTGTTTAGGGTCGCTCTTTCAAGTTCTCCAGCTCGCCCTCATTTAGGCATTTGTTCAGCAACGACAGAACATAAACACGGCAATATAAAGCTCCTTAATGAGAGATGTCACGAGAGCCCGACGCAGAGCTACACAAAACAGCCTGTTTCTGGAGCACACACAGCCATGTGCAGACGAGTGTGTGTAGGGCTCTGTGTGCAGTAATTAGTGCCGGTGAAGGTGAAAGAGACTGGAGCGGCGTGAAGCCCGCGGAGCTGTGAGCTGTGTCATCTCTCCCGAAGCGATCGTGATGGAGAATAATTACTGCCGTCGGCTGCTGACCTCCTCCAGCGAGTGATACAGGAGCTTCACTGCTGTCCTGAGCACGCTCACACACGTCAATAAATACAACCCAGCGCTGGCTAAACTATGGACAGACCCAGCTGTTGGGTGGTATTGACCCAGTGGTTGGGTTACTACCCAAACATTTTACCTGCTGTTTATCTATATTTTCCCCAGCGCTGGCTAATATTGAAACCAGCATTTTGTAAGATGAGTGTAAGAACTGTACTCCTCACACGATATAATCACGACCGTGTGCTGAAACACCTGAACATCCAGACATGTGAGACTCTTCTGATCTGACATCAACACGTTCAGCCTGACCTCTGTTTCTTCCAGCTTTCAAAACATCAGCCTGGTTCATGTATTAAATGGTTAAAATAAGGTTTCAGTAGTTTAAAGGAGCATCGCTGTTACTGTGCATTATGTCTATAGTGCGTGTTTAGGGCTGAACAATATAAAACCTACGTATCAATGATCCCCTGGATTTAGATCTAGATACACTGCATACTTAGCAGAAACATCTCAGCTAACAAAAATATGTTCTTAACATGTTTTTCCAACATTCCCATTAAGTTGAATGAAAACATTTTTTCTGAAGCCTAACCCTAACCCTTTCTTTTTAAAATCTCACTCATGCTAAAATTGCTATAAGAATGTTTGTTCATTACCTTATCAGAATATCAACCAAAGTTCTGAGAGCCTTTCCTGTTCACTGGGATACTCAGCATGATTACCAGATATAAGTTAGGGTCAGTAAGTAGTGAGTATCATGGGTTGTGGAAAGGCTCCTGTGAGCCGGGGCTGATTCCCGTGTTGTTCTGTGTTCGTGTAGATCTTCCTCATTCCCTCACATCTGCAGTATTCATCAGGTCTGCGTTGGAGGCGTTTGATCCTCGTATCGGTGCTGTGGGGGCGGGTCAGTCCGCCGCCGGCCTCGAGAGTTAATTGCTAGTTCGGAGGCTGACGCTGAGTGAATCTGGCAGCCTGTGTGCGGAGAGCCAGTGAGATCCTGCTGCATATTCACTCTGTCCAAGACGATCTGTCGGCTCTGGGGGAGCACGGAGCGGGGCCGTGGCTCTGGGGTGAAGGCATTCGGTGCTGGACACTGACACGGGGCAAAAAGAGCCACATCGCATTTACAACTCAATTACAGCCACCTCGCCGTCTGCGAGAGGTCGAGAGGATGCTGTTGGTCACGGCACAGCTGTTTCATGAGAAAAAGCCTTTTCTTTGTCAGTTTGGTTTGCTGCGCTGTCCGGAGACGTCTGTGTGTCCTGCAGCGGATCCGGGCCTCATGTTCCCTCACGTTCCTGTCACTTACCTGTTCTGGAGCAGAGCTTGGCATCTCACCTGCGCTGAAGCACGCCTGACTCAGTGTGGCCACTAATTACAGCCTCGAGATGTTTTTCTCATGCTCTCATTCAGGTCAGAGTCAGTCACATCAAGGTTAGAGTGGCCCACTTCAACCTGCTTTTACTTTCATTGCCATAAAAATTATAGCTCATAAAGACTGCGCTGACCTCTGAGTGTGTGTGTGTGTGTGTGTGGCCTCGCTGCGTTCCATCGGCCCTTTCCCATTTACACCTTGCTGTGAATACAAAACAGCTGTTGGTACAGATTTCCATGCTGATTATCAAAGCAGAGCTTCCACCCTGTCTTATTTACACGAGGAGGAAGACCACATTTGCATCTAAATTGGATGCAATTTACATGCGACCCAAACCCTTGAGTGGTAAGAGTCACCGCATGTTATGAGCAAAGAAAGATTTCTTAATTTCTTACAAAGAAAATATAGCTAGAGATTGTGTTCCCTTGACTTGTGATTGTGATGCAATAATTTATTTGAATATTAAAATGCAGAGTGACAATTTAATAAACGACATGAAAGTAGACCCTATGATGATGAATTGTAGGATACTTTGCTAGTTAGTATAGAAAAAGCAAACATTATCAGAATTGAATATAGTAATATCAATCACGCTTAGACATTCATGGCTTACACAGACTTCCTTCTTTTCACCTCCAAGACACAGTATTTGAGCTTTAGCACCCTGTCATTTCATATTGTGTATTTATTGATCGTCACAAGATTTGTCAAGCATGGGGAAAACAAACACCAGAAATTTTCAGCACTATTAGTTTGTGCAAGCATGTTACCAAATAACGTGTAACACATTGTTCATGACAAAACATACAGTTATGATGTTTTTTTTATCTTTCGGTTGTTCAGTTTGGTCTGGATTAGTTTTGTATCAAGTATAATTGGATTTTTGGTAATTGGCACTGGCAGTGCAGTTTCCTGTTTGCACAATCGATTCGGAGACATCAGCTCACGCTAATGAGAAAGCACAACAATGACAATTCATAGCAATACAGCATGGGCGACAAATCCCTCTGTCACAGATGTGCAGAAAATAACAAGTAATATTGCATGTTTATTTCTAATATTTTATAAATTATATTATATTCAAATTATATATTATCTTATATTACACTTTAAATCACAATGGGATTTGTGTAAATATTTAGCCAGCAGGGTTGGGAAAAGTTACATTTAAAATAGTGCATTACAACATTGCCTTACTAATTCTAACTAATTCTGTTACATGTTTTACGTTACCTTGGAGTTTCTTTTTAAATCCAAGCAGGATGTGCTTGTTTGTTTTTTACAGAAGTTTTTCTTTTACAAATATAGAAGCACTTTTACACCAAAAAATGTTAATTCCCTTTCTAATGTGATATATTTCATTATTGATGGTTTGATAACTTTCTAATTTTGGATTTGACTGTTTTTATTTTAAGGAACACTGAATGTGTTTTTCAATAAATACATGATGATATTTAGTCTAGAACTACAGGAAGATTATGTTCCCACACAACACTCTGAACTTACTCCTGATTTCTCTCAACATGGCATTAGTGGAAGTGTCTTAGCATGGTTCAAATCATACTTATCTGACCGCTATCAGTTTGTAGCAGTGAATGAGG
>JAUMHP010000083.1:4695319-4708200 GCA_032361065.1 Enteromius trimaculatus
GTACTTGAGCGAGCTCTTATCACATTATAGTCCTCCACGTCTGCTGCGTTCTCAAAACTCTGGCCATCTGATAATACATTTGAAAAAGTCTCTTCTGCTAACCAAGGCTGCATTCATCTGAACAAAAACACAGTAAAAACAGTAATAGTGTGGTAAACTTATTCCAGTTTGTGAATATCTGTTAAAATTATTTATTCCTGTGATAAAAGCTGTATTTTTAAAGCTGCTTCATTAAACCTTCAGAAATCATTCTAATATAATGAATTACTGCTCGAGAAACATTTCTGATTATTATCAATGTTAAAAATGTCAGTGTGCTGCACAATATTTATGTGAAAACTGTAATACATCTGATTTTTCAAGAATTACAGATGAATAGAAATTCAAAAGAACAGCGTTCATTTGAAACGGAACTCTTTTGTAACTTTATGTCTTTCCCATCACTTTTGATCAGTTGTTGTATAAAAACAAATAAATGAAAATATTACTCAAACTTTGGTAATGTATAAACTGGAATGCAGTATTTGGAAAATGTTGGCAAAAATAATACAAATTCTCCATTTTGTTGAATGTGTGCAGAAATCTGATCGTAACTATTGATTTCAGTGGGTCTATGATGTACTTTGGGAAATAAACAGACCAGGGCTGCAAAGAGATTGAATGATTTGGTGATCTGGATTGATTTCAGGAGTACTTCACTACTTCATCTGAAAACAGTGAGGAACACTGATCTACAGCAGCACAGGGAAATATCAGTCCAGATAATTCCACCAGAGACGGGGAAAGCCCTGAGACTGTGTGTGTGTGTGTGTGTAGACCAGATGAAGGTGTGACAAAGATCCTGAGCATCACAGAATCAAGTGTTTCTATGGAAACAGGCTTCATTACAGTAATACCACAAAAATCTACTAACAACGATAAAACATCTATATGAACAAATGTATTCACATCACAGTATACTCACAATCAATAGCAGCCATGTGTGGGATGCAGGTTGCCTAGGCAACACATCCTCTCACCAATCAGAGGGCGAGAGAGAGATGCCCACCGCCTGTAAGAGCCTCAAACATTCAAATAACTAGAGAAACGCAGAGATCTCCTCCAGAAACTAGACTTCCACAATTATTTATTTTACAATTTTGATCAACAAAAGTTTTTTTTTTCCAGAAAGAGGGAAAAAAGGCTCAAGTTTCCAGTAAGGTGTGTGTGTTTGTGTGTGTTTAAGAGGGTGGTCACGACACTGTAAATGCTCTATAATACACCCTCCACAGCATTCAAACAGGATCAAGAAAACAACAACTGAAAGGAACTGAGGAACTCAAGCGCTCCGATCACAGACTCAGGAAAGGCAGAGATTATTTTCATTTATATGTGTGCTACTTAGAAAAAAAAAGCAGCACACATATAAATTATTCCATCACCCAAACGTCACACACACGAGCGGAGGAACACATCACAAACACTGTTGAGCATGACACACACATCTGCAACAAGCAAACTGCCTTCATCACAGCAGATATTTGGCTCATATTTTCATCGGTCAGAATAACAATAATCTGAATGCGACTCTCAAAAACACAAACAAACCAACAGAAGAAGAGAAGAGCGTCCTGCAGCCGGAGGCGGGTATTGCATGAGGAGCCGCTCGATGCCTCGCGTTTAACAGGACGATTGTCAGGGTGGGCTGGCGGAGAGAGAGCGCCACCATCAGGCACTTAGTGATTCTGCAGTTCACCTGTGTTTGTGCATATCAGCGATCTGAACGGCCCTGAGATCTGCAGCGGTTAAATTCACCCTTCAGTCCATGTGTGTGTGTGTGTGTGTGTGAGAGAGAGAGAGAGAGAGAGAGAGAGAGAGAGAGAGAGAGAGAGAGAGAGAGAGAGAGAGAGAGAGAGAGAGAGAGGCTCCTGGCTGACCATCAGTAGCCCTTAACCAGCAGTCCGAAGATCACAAACACACACGCGTCAGGAGCCGAGAGAGAGAGAGAGAGAGAGAGAGAGAGAGAGAGAGAGTTCAGTTATCAACGCCCAGTTTAGAAATGCCCTGACGAACTTCATGGAGCTCATCAATCTTCCCGTCCAGAACGTCCATGAACTTCTTGAGCTCGCTCGTCATGTTCTTCTGTTTCAGTTGACTGTCGTCGATCTCACTCTGCAGGAGCGTCATCTTCTCGCTCAGGTCTCTGTTGGCCATCTCCGCAGCCTGAAAACATCAGCAGCATCAGCAAACAAAAACTGACGTGAACATCATTCCTAACAGCATGAGTATTCCTGGCATGAGGTTAAAGTTCAGCGCGTCTAAAGTTTGGTGGGGCTGGAATGTGAAACTAAAGAAAATAAGACATCTCTAAATACAGCTACACGACGGCTCAGTGTTTGTGCTCGCTTCTATTTACACAATTATGAAATTTCCCTCTTCATCATGTGTTCCTAGACCTCTCAGCTTCAAGATGCTTTAATAAAGCTGATATGGTGCTTCTGAATCAACTTCATTATGACGCACATCCAGAGCGACAAACACTTTTCATTCTGATCGGGCTTCGTTTATGTGTAACACTAGATATTCTGTGTATACAGCTGAACTTACAGACTGTAAAGTTTAAAGGAACCCTGCACTGGCGTATACTGACTGAACATAGTGAACATTACACAAGCAGATACAGCCTTCATCTACACGTGCGTGTGTGAGAAAAACTAATCCAGTATTTTCAAGCACAGATCAGAGTGATGTGACTGTAGTTTAGTGGAATACTGACTGATTTCAGCTGGACTACAGCGCTGACATGACATTTGAAAAAGGTATTTTACTGCTTTAGCCTGATTGAATTAGTCTAAAACCAAACAACTTCATTTAGCCTCGTACACGAGCAGAAGAGAGCAACGAGTGGTGTGTGACCCACGGCTGACATCTGTCTGAAGAAGGTGTGTGTTTGTTGATCACCTGTAGTTTGGACGAGACACTTTCACATTTGGCCATGAGCTGCGGAATGGTTTCTGCTTGTTTGCGCAGATCCTCGAGCTCCTAAAAAACACCATCAAACGTGTGTGTGAGCGCAGTCATGATGGAAGAACACGGCAGGTGTGTGTGTGAGTGAAAGTGAGAATGATTGTGTAAGTGTGAAAGAGTATGTGTGTGTGTTTGTGTGCACCTGGTATTTATCACGTTATAGGGATCAATTGTCTCCACAAAGACATTAGTTAGGTCTCCATGAGGAAACAAGCTTATAAATCACACAGAATGAAGTGTTTGAGAATGTAAAAGTGTGTAGTGTTTCCTGTAAGGGGTAGGTTTAGGTGTAGGGTCAGTGTAGGACAATAGCACATACAGTCTGTACAGTAGAAACACCATTACACCTATGAAGAGACCGCAGAACACATGGAGACACTACATGAGTGTGTGTGTGTGTGTTCTGCAGGATGGGATGGTGTGGCTCTGCAGGAATATTCCCACCAGGAAGAAATAATTGCGAGTCAGAGTTTAATCTTCTGTGAGGACTCTGTGGTCTTTTAACACATTAATCAGCAGGAACACATCCTCTTGTTTCTAAAAGAGATGACGAGCACCAGATGGGTTTTTATGGATGGGATGCTCAAGTACAGTATTTATTTGTAGAGAATCGCCCAGGTTTTACACAAGTGATGTCGTCAGGTCACGGATGACGACAGTCTCTGTCCGACAATTTCTTAGTAATAAACAATAATTTTTAGTAATAAACAAGTTTTTTAGAACTATTAGTGCGTCTTTTGTGTTTGTCTCCTGAATGGATCAACCCCTCATGATGAACACTAGATGGAGTACTTTCTCAGCGTTCACCGTTATTGTACTGCCCCTTCTCACACACACACACACACACAGGAATTACAGTAATAGATCTATTACAGCAGTGAAGTTCAGTGGTGTGTGTTTTCCTGGTGTAATAGTAATTGTGATCAGTGAGGAGAGTTTTCTGAATCCCAGACCTCTGCCACAGAACGCTCTCAGCGCTGGACTCGTTTTCTCCTGCAGTTCTGCTGTTTTGCACCTGTGCATCTTTCTTGCATTTACAATAAATCAAACCGCACCTCCTCACTATTCAATTTCCAGAGTTCTCACCTTGTTCGGCGTGATTTACCGCGAGGCGCTGGTATTCTCCTCCGGTAATCGTCTCGGGTCCGGCGCGCCGCTCTTATGGGACATTTACATATGACTCTCTTTCCAAGACCTCTAATAGATCTTCAATACAATTTGCATTTATATAGCCCACTTCATAGCTACATGATTTGAGTGTTTTGCCATGATGAAAACCCAGCAGCCCAGACTTGACTTGCGTGTGTTTTCCCTGAAGCCGGACATCGGCTAGAGCTCAAGGTGAATCAGCAGCATTCACACACACACAGAGACAGAGATACACACACACACACACACACACACACAGCATTCAGACAGATGGAGAGGAGCTCTGCTGAGCACACAGATCCAGAGAACAGAAGACGCTCACATACATATATATATGGACACAACATATATGCCAGTGATACTATCCCCAATGAGGTGTTGGGGTTTTCAGATTATGTCATCACACTCCACATTGCTTCCACAGAAGCGCTGAACACTAATGCACTATTGTGCTCTTTACAGTGAAGTTAGAAAGCTAGGTTTTGTTGCAGTTTCTCACACAATCAAGTGTTGTTGAGCAGACAGAGCTTCCCTGAAGTCCAGAATTTACTCAGGACATATGAGTGTTTAACTCAAAGTATACTCTTGTTTTTACAGTACAGTGTGCATGATGCAGAGTTCGCCATCACCACAGTATATTCTCACTCTTCTCATGTTCAAGCACATGAACCTAGCTCAGCTTACATTGGCACTGATGAGCACTTGTCTGAGAGGTGAGGAGATGCACATCTTATTTTTTTCATTGTTCATAACTTTGAAGAGAGAGAACAAAACTTTCTACTGTTCAAGTGTCTGTGTCTTTCAAACAGAGACTGTAATTCAGTGAACATGACTTCAGCACGTGCAACATGTTCCTGGATCAACATCCATAATCAATTCCTAAACTCAGAAGAAAACTCAGAAGAAAACGATTGTTGTTGAATAACAAGAGCATAGAATCACCTAAAAAGGAAGCGCGGCTCCGAATGATCAAAGTACTTCGAGAGCGTTTTGAAAGCATAAGAAACCATCTGTTTGCTACTTTCATTTACCAAATGTCATATACCCAAAACTGAGATATTTTAGGCAAAAAAATGCATGTATGGTCACGCAAGTATTAATCCTTCATAGCTCAAATCAGTAGACCATCATGTGTAAAGCAGCTGTAGTTCAGTAGAATACTGTTCAGTTCCTCTGACACATTAAACTCTTTGAAGGTGAAGATCTTCACACGCTCTCATGATCTCCTCATCATCAGGGTTTACACTGACAGGACATTTCCCTGTACTTCCTTTTATCCACCCTTTGTCTGTGAAGAATAGAGAAAGTGTTGTATTGAAAGCTAACAAGGGGCCTGAACTCTGTTTTATGTAAAGACTGTTTTTATGCGCTACTCAGATTACTGTTAGGACACGTGCAATAAATATCACGTTTACTTTATGTGCTGCTGAAGTTCTGCTCAGTGCTTTGAGAAATCCTCCAATGGCAACTGAATTCATTTCTCAGTAAACAAGCAGTTTTCCTTCAACATCAAGTAAAGTCAGTAACTGCAGCCAAACTCCTTCACACCATCCAGAGCTGTAAAATGTGTTCAATCAAACTCTGCTCCATTTATAGTGTCATAACAGTCCCACTGAGAGACGATGCCACAATCCCCATCATCATCCGCTGATAAAAGCAAAGTGCTGCCAAGACCGTAAACGCTGCGTGGGAGGCCAAAGATCGCACCTCAGTGTGGGTCAGGGACGGTCCGGCGGGCCCAGCGGGGCCCCAGAGCTCTGTTTGAAGGCCTGAGATACAGACAGATGAGGAGATAGAGGATTGGGATGGGGGAGCGAGAAGAGAGAGCTGCTGGAGCATTTAACACAGAATACACAACAAAACCACGTAAAGAAAGTCTTTCTGGGAAACTTGTGGCATGTTCTTCTTTACATTTCTGATTTTTCGTCTCATATGATTTGACCAGTTTTGTCTTCTGAGTGGAGTTTGTGTCAATAAAAAGTGATCAGTGTAGATCAAAAATCTTTACACTTGAAACGAGCAGTGGTTCTATGATAATAAAACACACAAAGCATGAATAACACACCTAAAGCTTATTGCAGTAATACGTTTTTCACATCCTAATTACGACTTCCCAACTCCCAGGAACCTGCTTACGGACGGATGAAGAATCAATGGGCCTGCCGCAAGTCAAAGGTCACGATCTTGACTCCTCTCTGACCTCTGACTCCGGCCAAGAGACTGCAGCCAATCGCTCACGGAGTCCTGTTTGCTGACTGATTGTCCTTATTTTTGAAAGGATCTTTTTCCATTTCCCTGGCCGTGTGTCGGTCTGTCTGTCTGTGCTTTGACTCTTTATCACCTCCGCCGCGAGAGAGAACCGCTGCCATCCGTCATTACGGCACGCGATGACAGCTCCTCACGCATGCATGAAAGAAATAGATTTTTACATTTGGCCAAATCCGGGGGGTTACTTTAGTGTAACCGATTCGATATTCTCCAAACGAGCCGGGCGATATATATACGAACACGCCGAGACAGATGTGATGATCTATAGCTCGCTCTTAATGGATTCTGTCAACTTTAGAGAAAAGACAGGCCTTCCACTTTTAGGGAGAAAAAGACATAATGTGTGCAATAAAAACATAATTATTCAATTGATTAGGCCTGTAATTTATGCCATTCGCATCTGCCTGCGTCTGAATAAGACGAGAGCGTCAAACATGGCCTAAGTAGGAAATGAAGCAACAAAAAAAAGAGACACTTTCTGGTGCTGCGTCCAGAGAATCACGTCATCACACAAACACACGGCGGGCCGTCGGATCAGATGAACAATCAGCTCAAACACGTCTGATAGAGAGAGAACTTCAGCTCACATTCAGACCCCAGAGGCTCTGCTTTGATGCACAATTCATTCACAGATCACCTTCACCAGTAAGACTTTAAAAAACATTGGTAACACTTTACAATAAGATTCAGCGGTTAATTAATTAACAACATTAGTTAATAAGACCTAAGAACGAACAATAAATATGTCGGTTAACATTAGTTAATGTGAACCAACAATGAATGATTGTATTTTTATGAAGTAACATTAACAAAGATCAATAAATGCTCTATTGTGATTTAACACATTATCTAATTATGAAGTGTTACTAAATACATTTATTTCTTAATAAGTATACTTCAAATCCATCGACATATTTATTAAAACTCACTGTTATAAAATTATAATTCAACTGTATTTGGCGTATTTCTTTATTGCACAAACATTTCTTAATATTATGCCTATAATGGGTAGTAATGTCACTATTAATAATTACTGTATTATCCTATAATAACAAAAAAAAAAAAAAAAATGAGTACAAAAATATGTAAAATAAAAAGTCAAATCAAAGTTTATCCTCAGTCTGTGTCACTGAAGGAGCTGGGCATCATCATCACCAGAGCCCTGATCACGACAGAAGCTTCCAGATCTTAGAGATAAGCTGTCATATCCGTTAAAGAAAACGCCGAACAGTATCTACAGTGGGTGATGAAGGCAAGCGTTCTTATTACACGTCACAACTATCTTCCGATTTAAGCAACGAAAGGGAGCTTTTCTAATGAAAGAAGTTTAGAATTAAAGACTTAGAGCTGTGTCACAGAATCTGAAGGTTTTTATGATGAACTCGTCTGCGTTTTTAGTACTGAGACTGTAAGCGCAAGACCTGAGTCTGTTCCGCAGATTCAGAGACGAGCAGCGTTTGTGTTCAGTTAAATATCTCTTCTAATGGTTAGTGCTGTGCGTTTTTGCAGCGAGCATGTGTGACGTGCAGCAAAGGAAAAGCAGAAAACGAACGAAAGAAAGAAAGAGAGAGACAGAGAGAGAGTATTCTCAATTTCCCTCTAAAAAGAAAATTCATTTGCGCTTGCTAATGTAATGTCATCGTTGTGTTTACTGAGCGTGGATGATGTATAGGGGATGTTGCATTGAGTGAGACTGTTTAATGATGCATAGAATTAAGTCTGCAGCTTTCAGCTGAGCTCCTCCCGCTCCTGCTCTCCTTCTCTCTCTCTCTCGCTCTCTCTGTGTCTCGGACCGCTGGCCACACGCCGCTCCGCGCTCCTGCTTCACTCCATCAATCACCGGAGAGAGAGAGGGTACGAGAGTAAAAGAGATATTGTTAAAAACAGGCCCAGAGCTCCACACAACAAACAATGCGGAGACACAAAAACACACAGTAAGGCGCGGTATTTAGGCGCAGAAAGCGGCGAACACGAGCCACTAAACCCCCGGATTGCATTCAGCGAACATGCGCGATTATATCTTTTATTATTATGATGGCGATTATCATCCCGTTTATGGTTATGATGATGATGATGATGTCATATCCTCTGTGCTAATGCGCGTTTGCAGTGAAAACTGTTCATTGTTGCAGGACAAACGGCCATAACAAAACTGAACAGACGCCAGCCTGGTGTCAGAGTTACAGACAAGAAGCACAGCATTCAAAGAGGGTTTCATTGTTATATCAGGGCTGAAGGTTTTCGTAGTTTTTAGAACTTGGTGAAAGTGAAACGTTTGGTGTGTTTGCACGAATTAAAGCTTAGTAAACAAAATTAAACTCTTCAGAGCAAGGTCTAAAACAGCTCAGATCAGTGACGTAAGTGTACGCTGATTGGCCAAACGCACAGGAAACATCGGCCAACCCAGTATTTGTAAAAAAAAGCCTTGTAAAGATTTACCCCAAGAACATGGAAAACAGCATTGACTTCTTGTATTCTTTCTGGATGATATGTAACACTGCAAGTTATCAAAAGATTTATTTAGACTGTATTGTTATAGAATTTTTTTAGAATTGTAATCAACAAAAACAGCTCCTATCTCTGTGTTTTGACATAAATGCCAGGAACAAAGAGAATTCCTGCTGCTGGTGTGAACCCAACCAGGAAAACAACGGAGAGAGAACCTGCTTCTCCAGGAATGACCCTGCTGCCCAGTTCCCAGAAACGTTCGCCTGTTTATTTCATCCGAGGGGAACACCAAACACACACAGCTAAACCAACACTGCTAACCGAAGATTAGGTGTGCAGCTTTTTCTTTCCAATTTAATTCTACGACTTTTAATTAGTTACAATAATTAAAGCACTGTTTTTGAAGAATGTGCATTTATATACCAACAGAAACCCACAAAATAGTCCTCAGATGCCAGCCATGTGCATTAAATACACCAATAATCTGGTACTTAAAGGGTCACTCCACCCCAAAATGAAAATTTTGTCATTAATCACCATATAATTTAAGATATTTTTTTGATGATTAATAACAATATTTTCATTTTGGGGTGCAGTAATCCTTTGATTTGATCTCTGATTGATAAGAAGTTATCACTCCACCACAAGCATGACGTCATTACAAAAAATGAAGGATGTGTGACAAAGCTCCATCCATTTCAGGAAACAGATATGACTAGTTTCTAAAACAATGTATGGTACTAGTTAAAGGTGTGAGGAAATCACAGCCCTGATCAGTATATAAGTTGTTTTACAACATGTCAATCAAACTTTAGAGCCGAACATTGCATCTTTGAGCAGGTTCATACGATGCATTTCCATGAAAATCACTGCTAACCCAACTGCAGAAACAAAATAAATGAGTTTAGATGAAGTCTTAATTGCTAAAGTCGTGCCATGTGAACAAGAGCGTGTGGACCCTTTATTACTGATAAACCTGTGAATCCTCCTCTCTCCATCATGACTGCTGTCTGTTATTGAACTAGCAAAACAACTGTTGATTATTTCCACAGCATTTATAGTAACAGCACAATGTGTCTCTACAACACCATCCATCATCCGCCACAATCCCACTCTGGAATTATTGTTGCTTTGATGTGCTGAAAACAAATCCATTTTACTGGCCGCCAATTCATCATCTGGGAGGGAAAGTCACAGCGCAACCCTTCACTGTACCTCAGACGGACAGAAGGACAGATGGACAGGTGTGAGGTGGACTTTCAGTGCTCTTAAATAAAGAAAAGTGGAAGACGAGGACAGATAGGAGAGAGAACTGCTCCAGTGCTGCTGTCTCTCTCTCTCTCTCTCTCTCTCTCCAAATGTCTGTGATAATTTATCACTTCTTCTAGCTCAACTGACAAACTATTTGCAGGAAAATGAGTTTTTCCGCTACGGATTTGTCCTCTGGGAATGAAAAGGGAAGCAGTTGTGTTTTTATCCTCTTTTACACACACACACACACTCAGATACTGTGAGTATGTATGTGGAGTTTAAGATAAATGAGGTAAATTAATAGAGTCACTGAAGGAAAAGATTCAGCCTTCACTCCGACACACTCGAGACGCACTGAAGAGACGTCTCGCTTGCTCTCGCTGTGTCTATATGTGTACAATGAACACACACACACACACACAATCTTAGTCACATCCACAACGGTCCACTATGATCCCTAACCCTATGAGACTACAGGAGAACTGCAGATCTAATGACTTATTGCTCATTTTCTGATATTCAGCATGTAAACGTGCCTCTAATTCAATCTGTTTTAGTCTCAAATAAACCTGAGCTTCATCATCTGATGTTTGATCAGTTTTAACCCAAACTCTTGCTGAAGTGATGAGCCAAACCCAAAGAGTGTGAGCGATCTCCTCGTAAAACTCTCGTCACACATTGACCTGACATTCTTGAGGAGCTGTGAAAGAGGGTTTATATAATCACAGGGCTCGACCAAGGTCAGCAAATCCAATTTTCTCTCTTGCCCTCAACAAACAACACACTGACAAGCATTTGATGGAGAGTTACGGGACTATAAAGGCCTAATTGCGCTGAATTTACACGAGAGTGTTTGTAAAGCTCAGTGGATTTCTCCACAGGGTTTCCTGCAGTAAATCTCCTGCAGACGCTCGTGTGACGGGGGAAAAACTCCCTTGTTATAACTTAACGACTCTGAAATGCATCGACCGCTAATTGGAATATAAAGCGCGGCTCGGTTTTACTGCGTAGAGGTGATGAATATGTTTGACTGAAGCAGAGAGAACGAGACGCTCATGTTTCTCACTGTAAACTCATGTGATGAGGGTTTTATCAGCCAGAATCTTCCAGCATGAAGTGCTCGTTTAAACTCTCTCAACTAAAGATCAGGGTTGTGTTACTTCTAATTTTTATGGAGATGAAAGCCCATCTTTCATCTGTGTTTATTTTGCTGTTTCTACAGCGATGGTGCTCTGTATTTTACTGACGGCCAGCAGTTACACACTGACCACATCACTTCAGCGCCTCACACATTCATATTAAATATAAAAAGGTTTGACCTCTGATCATCTTATATACATGTTCATACAAAAATGATAAGATCCGCTGATGTTAGGGAGCACAGACCAAGGGGAAACACAAAACAGAGTCAAAGTGTGATGCACCATCATGTTTGACTCAAGCTGACATCCAAATGCCAAAAAAAAATTTTTTTGTAAAAAGATGATTTGTTGAAAAGTCAAAGCAAAGCAGCTGAGAAGAAACCGTTTTATCAGTCATAAAATAAAACCGAATTACCTGAACATGTCAATACCCCAAAAACTCTTTACTGACGTACACTGAGAATGATTTCCTCTGTTCTTCTTCAAGTGGACAGTGGCATTTCTCTAGACTCTACTGTACTTCCATCACGGCCTCTGTAATCTCACCTGGACTCCTCAAACCCTGATGAAGCTCTTAAACACCCCACATGCTCAGTCCTCCTGCTAATGGGCTTTTAATGCCTTCACATTACTGTGGCACGTACAATGGCCGGCCTGCTGAGGTTTTGTCACGGCTTCTTTAAAACAGTTATTAGACCCCCAAACTTTAGGGGCGAGCGACTAATAAAGGAAGGAGCAGGTCTAGGAAACAGGGGGCGATCAGAACAGGGTGTGGGGTCAGAGGTCGCAGGCCGAAGCGGAAATAGGAGACAGAGACTAAACAATGCTGAGGGCTGGACCAGCAGACAGAGATGGAGGGGGGCGACAGCGCACAAAACACACCAGGAAGACTGGGATGAGCAGAGAACAGAGAGAGCTGAAAACAGATGGTTAAAGAAGGGACAGAGAAGAAGAAGAAAAGCCACAAACAGGAGAGAATCTGCGTCTCCCTGAAATGCATATGGTCCACTGTAAAGACAAGAGACGGTCTCAAAATCAGTGGAATAGACTGATAATTACATTTCATGATTATCACCATTTGTAGAACAAAAAACACAACAAAAACAGAACAAGAATACAAAAGATCTGTGAGCTATGACATGAGCTGTTAAAGCTTATCTGTCAGATGATGAAGAATAGCACAAAATATGAATAACTAATGGGTTCCACTATAGATTGAATTATTATGAACTAATAAATAAGCAGGGATAATGCAGTTCGACATATGTTACATATGTTGCTCTTTTTAAAACCATGTTTAAGCCACACAGAGCAAATAATGAAACACAATAAATGACACACGAAGATTGTTTAGTTTGAGTTTAAGCATAAATTAACATAGTTATTGTTCGAAGTAGAGTTAGGCTGCATATTTTCCAGAGATTCAACACAATAAGAATTAGCTTACAATTAAACTAAAATGAAATTGCCCTGACCCCGCAGTCACTTACATTACTGATGTAACGAGGCAAAGTGGATGACAGCATGACAACAGTCGCATCCCAGCAAACATTTGGACGTCCGATTACCGTTGAAAACACGTCCCTCCGTCACGTCCCGTCATGGTTGAAAAATAGT
>JAUMHP010000083.1:4708207-4743707 GCA_032361065.1 Enteromius trimaculatus
GCATATTTTGTAGTCCTACCGCGACTATTTTTGGCCAGGGACAGGACGTCGCCGTCCGACCAATGTTTGCTGGGATTGTTTCAGATCTGCTGATCGGTTTGGACTTGAAAGATGCAACAACATGAACCTTTGCCCTCTGATTTCCATACGGACACACCCGAGCCGCACTTTATCTTGATCGCCGTGGGAAGGAGAAAGAGGGCGAGAGGAAACTGATTTAGCAGCTTTACAAGGTGTTCAGTTAGGCTATTTCATAATATGAACATCTATTAAAATTATATAATAATGATATTATTATTATTGTTTTTATTATTATTATGTCACACAGAGCCCTGTTAGACAATTAGTCTTTAAAAATAAAATGCTATGCGTTTGCAGGCTTTACGATTATAGGCCTTCGAGCAGGTTATGCGAAGCGTTTAAAGGGTTTATTTTACGCGTTCATCAGGTCTTTCTTGAGTGTCGATATTTCCAGAGTTATCAGTGATCAATTCACAGAAACTTTCTCCAAGTAAACCATCAACTGACCTTGCTAAAATTTCTTTAAACGTAATCGCACACATCTGTCCATTAAAAGCAAAGCAATAAATCAGCCGCTTACTTTTAAAACATTTTATTATATACTGAGATAAAATGAAATAAATTTGAGGATAAAAGTGAAATATTGTTACACTACAGTTTGTCTCTGACTAACCATAACTTATTCTTGACACTTGAACAACGCTGATCGGATTGTTTAAAAGATAGTTTGTTTTGGTCGCAACAAAATCATTTTCAGGATGTTAAAGGCCAACATAAATCTCTACAAACACAACATCAGTTCAGAGTGTCGCGTTTTTCTTTGTTTGGCTCCGAATCATTTCTCATAAGTGGTTAGTCCATTAAAGAAATAACTAACTACTTTTAGGCGTTTAATGCGTCATTAATTCAGTCCCAACATATTTTACATTATTAAAAGGCAGATAACTATCGCTCGTGGGTTTAATCCCTTGTTAAACTCTCGGTAACCTCTGTTTCTGTCTCTTTCTCCAGTTCTCTGCCCTCTCCTCGGGCGTTTGTTCTTCATTCGCTCTTTTTGCACTTAAGAAAGGAATTTTATGTGATTCTCTTTACTCTGTATTTATCGGGAAACAGCACTCGCTGTATTTACAGTACGCACCGGGCGAAGGCATGAATGTGAATGAATGAAAGAAAGCACTTTCAGAGGAATGACCCTCTGCGTTTTACCCTTCTTATTTTTCGTTTCAGTCGTTTAATTAGATGCTAGCAAAATCGCACGACAGCCATGTAAAGAATCCAACGAAAGCACAAATACTCGTCCACGTCTAGCTCTTCTTCATTAATGTTTGGTGTCAAAATGTGCCAACAAATTATTCTGCACTGCCACGCGCCATATGGCACAGGCCAAACAACGGGTGTCATAAATGAGTAATTCGGGTTGTTCTGTTTGTTTTAAAGTTGTGAGAACAGCATAACCCGTGTGAAGATGCAGTTCTCCTGCTGAGAGTTAGTTTATTCACAGGGAGCCGCTCTCAAGTGTCAAAACAGCCCAATAAAAACAGCGAGAAGACCAATTTCATGCGGGACTAAAAGAACTATAACATTATTATTATTGCTATTATTCATTATTATTTATTTAACGTGCTAATACTAATAATATAATGAGCTATTATTATTATTATTATTATTATTATTATTATTATTATGTGCTAATAATAATAATAATAATAATAATAATAATAATAATAATAGCAACAAAAGCAAATGTAATTTGATAGAGTCCGGTAATTATCATTATTTGTGACCGGCTCTGTCAGCAGAGAGCTGGGGTAAAGCGCTGTAAAGTGCTGGTATCCATCAAGTGAAGGATCAGGTATTTGTCATGACATAATAACAGATTACAGCAAATCATGAGTCCAATTGCGTGTGAACGATGCCCCGGGAGGCGCGTCGCATCTAATCACGGAGGGGGTGAACGAAGACAAGCCCGATCCTTGACAAATATTTCCGTAAACGTTGACGTATCGCTCGGTGTTTTGTTGTGTTCTGGAAGCGCTTGATCCCTCAGAATCAGCCATCCGTGCGCTTGGGTCTGGGCCACACCCCGATGCTCACGTCACGCTGCACGCCCCGCCCCAGCCCGTCGCGTCCAATGATCGACGCGATTCGCGATAAAATCTTCGTCTACCGCCAGCCGCTCTTACCGCTCCGTTATAACGGAGGAACTCGAACCCATCCCAGCGAGCAGACATATGTGCCGTCATAACGGACTCAGTGACACTGGATAAAACCGTCGGATATTGCCAAGCGTTTCTTCTTCAAAAGGTAAAACATGCCTGACATGCACTGAATATGATTTTGCGCATGGACTTGATGGGGTCGGCAGCTGATAACTTATTGATAACTGCAGATTGTTCAGCCAACAACTTCTGTGCTCTACAGCAGGCCTGGAACACGCAGTAAAACAAGCTAGATCTCTGAGTAATTCTTAAAAAACGAGGAGCTTGTCGTTAATAACTCACCGACTAAACAGAGTGCTGAAGTATCGAGGCTGTTTGATGGAAATAGTCATTAAGAAATATTAAATAACAAATATAACAATAGCCGTAATTGTCAGGTTCACCATAAAATGTCCTTTTGCAGGGAATAAAACTATCCACGCAGGAATATTTTCACGCAAGACCTCATATGGACTTAAACACAGCAAATTAAGTGAGAGTGGACACTTGGACATATAACCAGGACACCAAGAGATCAAGACTTCTCTGAGAAATGTCCAACACAACTGGGCGAGGTAAAAACAATAAACGAGTTATTTTGAAATCTATAACGGAATCTGTAGAAATGTCTAAGAAATGAAAAACAAATGCCGCAATAACGACATTAATTTAGACATAGGCTAAAATTGACTGAAGCCTATAACAGCAACATAATGTTCAGCAGTGCTTTCAGTTCAAGACACTATTCAGCGAATATCATACCAACCGTTCATTTTATTTGATTACTGTAAATTTATCAGTGGTAAGAGAAATTGTTTTTTTTTTTTTAATAATAAGTTTATTATAGGAAGCTTCGCGTCATCAGAACATTTATTTCCAGGGTGTAAGCGAGGAATACTTTCTGATGTATAACAAGACAAAGTGAGATCTTCTCACATTCATAAATCCGACTTGTTGAAATATTAAATGGGTCTATTGTTGTAGTTAATTAGTTTATCTGCAGTTTAGAAGAAATGGACAGAAATCTCGAGTGGAGTTGGAAGTCTTTACTCGCACAGATATTGACTTTTCGATGAGAGGTTAATGGCTTGCATTAGTTGCAGTTCAACAATAAGAACCTCATACAGAAGAGCAACCCTGTTCCAGAAACAGCAGAGATCTAGGGATTATGCCGGTATTTTAGTGATATAGACATCATATCGACATTCAGACAATGAGCTTGATATTAATATTCTCAGTTTTATATATATGCAGGCCTATACACTGAGAATATACTCATACATATACATATATACACACACACATACATATATATATTTATTTATACGCACCTTTTTCTTCCAATTTACGAACACGAGCGGCGATGGACAGACGTCGTTTTGTTTTGTTTTTTTGTTGTTTTTTTGGCCCCGAAATCTGCTTTCATGATTTCTTCTATTTTTTAGGCTACATGAAAATTAATGTATTCGTATTATTCCTATTAGCCCATTAATTGTGCGTTTTATAAGTTTATAAGTTTGCTATGTTTTATTGTATATATATCCTATAGGTTTTTGCCCCTAGTTTTACTTTCCATGTTTTTTTCCCACTAATTTAAAATGTACAATTTTTATATTCAGTTAATCATCGAAAAATTATTATAGTCTAAATTTGCGTGAATTCGGTCTCATTTTCTTTACCTTCAATGCGTTCCGAAATAATTGCGTAAAACATATCAAGGGTTTATAACATTTGCAATAGTCCATAACAAGTGAAGCTCTTTGTAAATAATTAACAAGTTAGCTAAAAAATATTTTTTAAAACGCTATTAATAATCTAAATAAACAATTACAATCATTTAACAATACAAGGCTACAATATTTTTCCACTGTAAAGTGAAGCTAAAACGAATTTAATTTAGCAAAGCATTCGGAATCTGTGCGTATTATCTCTATTTTTTTCAATAGGACTATTTTTACATCGGCATGGTTGTGTTTAGTCTGTATAAAATACTGCCAACGCATTATACACACAACGAGCATTTTGGAAACCAATTTGTACCCAGTGGGTTGATGTCATGTGTCCTCATTTGTGAAAGTTTTCTGTTAGGTTAGGATTTTAATTAATGTTTAGGCTTTATAACTAGATGTTTATAAAGAAAAAGAAAAAGGAAAGAACAAAATCTATGAAAGGTCACTATTTAGATCTCTCTCTCTTCTCTTTATGAGTGTGTGTGTGTGTGTGTGTATTCTCCTGGGGTTTCTCTGCTTTAATATCCTGTCGCTTGCTGACTTCTTGGCGAGGAGGGTTTGACACACTCCGCTAACACCGTTAATAGCGCCGTTTGATGTGGAAATGAAAGCTGCAAAAGAGCAAAAGGGGAAGAAGAGGCTGAATGGGTTAAATTAAAAGTGAGGCTCTTGTGAGAGTCGCTGGTGCGGCGCAGCGCAGACTAATTTCGTCACAAAAGAGCGCAGGGCGAAAACACGAAGAAGTATCTGAATACATTAATTATTCAGATACTAAAAATAAAACCAAGGGTAAAAATGATGAAAAAATGATTAGGCCTACGTGTTACTGTGCAATAGTTTTCTTCATCGTATTTACATTTTTACACATAAGCCCCCTCTTCATTATTTCACTGCAAAGGATGAGTTTCATTTAATTATCATTATTGTCCTTTAATAAACTTTTACACGTTTCATAGTTTTAATTACCTTAGTCAATATATATATATACACACTGAAAGAAACAACATAATTCCTGGCTAAACAAATGCAAATTAAGTAAAAGGCAAATACTCTCCAGAACATCCCACGGGATCATGAGATACAGATCTGGAAGCTTTTTCAGAAAGCAGTCTAGAGCGTTTGCTGGGTTTAGAGAAACTAAGAAAACACAGGAGATGCTGAAGACCTCAGTGTATTAGGTGAAATGACTCCGAGGCTGTAGAATCTGGACAGGTTTTTTTCTCTACATTGTTGAGGCTGTAATTTTCAGAATGGTGTTCATGTGCTGTGATTACACAAATAAACCTGGATTTCTGTAAGGAGGCAAATTAAACTCACCTTTGCTGAGGTGTTCGTTTGTCTCACACAGTTGGCGTGATGTTTATGTGTGTTCATGTCCTTTCTCCCCCAGGTCATGGGGGTCTTAATCAACTAGGTGGCATGTTTGTGAATGGTCGTCCGCTCCCGGAGGTTATCCGGCAGAGAATCGTGGACATGGCACACCAGGGAGTGAGACCCTGTGACATCTCCCGGCAGCTGAGGGTCAGCCACGGCTGCGTCAGCAAGATCCTGGGCAGGTAAAGAGTCCAGAGCAGCCCTGCTGGAACACATGAAATACACACACACACGGTGGTATTTGTGATGTATGGGGTCTCTTCATAGGTGTAATGGTGTTTCTACTGTACAGACTGTGTGTGGTATTGTCCTACACTGACCCTACACCTAAACCTACCCCTTACAGGAAACACTACACACTTTTACATTCTCAAAAAAAAACACCATTTAGTATGTTTTTTTTTTTGTAACCCTTTTGAATTATGGGGACATTGGCAGTGTCCTAAGTAAACCACCTTTAAAATGTAATACCTCTTTCATACCCATGTTATTAAACTAATTTGTGTCTCCATAAACCACAAATACCAACTCACACACACACACTAACACTAAACGCGCGCACACACACACACACAGAGACGCACAGATATTGATTAAGTTGCACTTGCAATGTGGTGCTGGTCTGCTCTAAAGTAACCGTGCCATATCAAGTTCTCCTGATATAACACACAAATATAACATACAGTATACAATCTATAAGACAATAAACAGCACAGCGCATGATATGACACGTGCAGATCAAATCTAGCAGAAATTAATGAGGAGGCCTGACAGAAGGAAGCAGTGAGAGTTTTGTTTTAATAGACGTTTTTTTGTTTTAGGTACTATGAGACAGGCAGCATTAAACCAGGAGTCATCGGAGGCTCCAAGCCGAAGGTGGCGACTCCCAAAGTGGTGGAGAAGATAGCGGAGTACAAGAGGCAGAACCCCACCATGTTTGCATGGGAGATTCGAGACCGACTGCTGGCCGAGGGCGTTTGTGACGGAGACACCGTGCCCAGCGTCAGCTCTATCAACAGGTAATTGACCCCTGACCTCATCCACAGAAAATCAGTGCTCTGCAAAATCCTGAAATGCAGTCCTTCATTTTCTTTGTGCACATTTCACCTTCCTTCTTGACTAACCCGCTGCTTTTTCTGTTGAAGGATTATTCGCACAAAAGTTCAACAGCCATTTAACCTTCCTCTGGACACCAAAGGCCTCAGTCCTGGACATACGCTGAGTAAGAACATCCGCTAACACTTCCTGATAATATCTGATTCAGTTCAGCAAAATAATAAATGAATAAACCGCTTGTTTGATTGACAGTTCCCAGTTCGACTGTCACTCCTCCAGAATCTCCTCAGTCGGACTCTCTGGGCTCCACCTACTCCATCAGCGGCCTGCTGGGAATCCCTCAGACCAGCACCGAGGGCAAGAGGAGCCACGACGACAGTGAGTCTCGACCTGCATTCACAGATTCAGACAGAAGACACTAAACATATCAAAGTTAGGGAAAGGGTTAGTAAAAAATGAACCATGACATACTGACTGATGCTGCTCAGTCCCTTATTCATGTTTTCATGAGGTATAATTTGGTTCTTGAAACAATAAAATGAAATTCCAGGTAGCATCAGGAGATGGGTATAGGGAGAATGCATGGCTCCAGTGAGAACAAACATTGAAACGCAGTTAGATAACGTGTTTGTGAGAGGGAGAAAGTCTTCGACCCTCACCGCTGGAATCAGAAAGGTTTTAATTAAAGAAAGAATTTAAAAGAATTAATTTGCACAGACACAGGAAGAGAGCTGAATTGGACGATGACATCACTGAATCCCTTTAGTTGAAAAATGTGTTATTGTCCTCTGACTTTTTTTTTGACTCTATAAAGCTGCTTAGCCACTATCAGTACAGTGTGAAGCAGTGTAAAAGTAACCTGACTTGTGTTGTGCAGGCGATCAGGAGAGCTGTCGGCACAGCGTGGACTCTCAGGGCAGCGGCGGGCCACGGAAACAGCTGAGGACCGAACACTTCCCATCCCAGCACCTGGACTGTGGTTTCGAGAGGCACCACTACAGCACCGACAGCTTCGGCACGACTGTGGCTGGGAAAACAGAGCAGGTACGGCAGGAAACTCTGTCTGGACACTGCTCAGACCTGCAGCCACTCACCCTCTCTCTCCTGCAGGCGCTCTATCCTCTCTCGCTCATCAACGGCAGTCTGGACGAGGGTAAAGGATCTTCAGCGGTCAGTCGAAACCTGTCGGCCCATCAGGGATATGCAGTGGTTGCAGGTAATAACCATAATCTATATGTAAAAGCCTTTAGTTCCTCATTTATTTTCCTCATCAGAGCAATATTTACAAGAAGAAAAGCACATTTGCTACACACTTCCAGAGTGCTGTGTCCAGCGACATTTAGCACACCGCTCCGTCCGATATTCCTCAAAGCCGTGACTGTTGTATTCATCATTACTGTCATCATTTTGCATATGTGAGATTACTGTAATCCATTCTGCTGCACGTCAATTAACATTCATACGTTAATTTTCCCATCTGTCTGTCAACCGTTGCTCTGCCCCAGAAGCTCTACAGCCCCTCCCACTCTGTCTGAAACAGGAAATGTCACCGGAGGTAAACAGCTCAAGCCCCTCCCCCAACATCATCACTAATACAGGTTTCCTGGAGCTCACCTCGTCACCAGCACCCATTGCTAGCAGCTGCAACAGCGCCACTCATTTATCTCATGGCTTCAACTCATTTTCCCATCATGCCCCAGTGCACGGTCAGTTCAGCAGCCCGCCGCTCATTGCAGGTAAAGTGTCATGCATTGCTCATGCATCCATCATCACAGTGGCCTGGCGTCTCGTGTGTTTGGTACCGCGAGACTAACGGATCTGGATGTGTTTCAGGAAGAGATGTGGCAAGCTCAATGCTGCCCGGTTATCCTCCACACATCCCCTCGGTGGCGCAGACCGGCTTCTCCTCGTCCACTATCACTGGGATGGTAGCAGGTGAGACAGCTTTACTAATGTACCATGTGCTGTTTGTTACAGCAAGGGTCACTGTTTTTCTAAACACCACAATCATTCAAACAACATTTTCTGTATCTATATAGGGGAAGGAGTTAATTAAAATTATAACTATACATTAATTATACTTAGAATTATAGAACTACATAATTATTCATTACAATTATAGCAAATTAATAAATTATGTAAATGAAAAACTTCAAATAATAAATAAAACACATATATAATAAATACACTAAGATGAAAATGAATTTGTTTGGTCTGCTGAGAGGAGTACTGACCTGAGTCACCGATGGCGTTTTGGTTCCTCTGGATTGCTCGGTTGAGGACACTACATTTCTAGGGATTATTGTCAAATTGATTGCAAAGATACTATTTAGACTAAACTGAGCAGGATAATGCTGCCTCTGAAATTTGAGAAATTTTGAGAATTTTAAAACTGAAAATTGAGTGTTTAATCTTTTCATCATACATAAGGGTTACACTTTATTCTCCAAACTTAAAATATTTCATTCTTATAATTCTAAATTCACAGTGAATTGTGAAATGTGTTAAGTTCAGACAATATTCACATTACAAGGCATTTCTGCGAAGCTAATTTCATGCATAAAAACACGGGCCTACAGTCTAATGGAGGCACGGGCCAGTGACCGCCTAGCAACCAGCCAGAACAGCCTAGCAACTGCACAACAAATCCACAGCCATAAAGGCACGGACTGCAATTCCTAGTTATTAAAAAAATAATCTTTTTTCCTTTCTGCATTGCATCGTTACGCGAGCTTAGACTTCAGTTCGCCACTGTTTGCTGTGACTCGTGATGCTCCTCATTCGGATAAAACATCTGCTCAGTGAGCTCAAAGTAAAAATCTAGTTTTGCAATTCAGCGTTCACATCAGCACAGTTTCTCTGAAAACAGTCAAAAGTGAGGAGCACAGAGAGCGCGTGAGAGCGCCGGGAGGCCGGTTAGAGATTAACAGAGGGACGGGTGGGTTAATCAGTAGCCGGTTAGCTGCAGTAGAGCAAATGGAGGGAAGGGAGTTCTGTCACCCCACCGCTGGGGCCCCACAGAGGGATCGTGACCATCGGCCCCACAGAGACGGAGGGAAAGACTAGCCCTGTGAATGAATGCACACTCTATATGGAAAGCGTACACAGAGTATATCCATTAAGTAGCAAATGGCAGGAGAGCTGCTCAGACTCTGATGCACTTTTCTTTTTTCATATGAAGTCTGCCCTGCCAAGCGCGAAATGAGAGGGTCTGATTTATTATTTTTCTGGTGGGCTCGCTGAGAGGAAGCGTTCATACACAATTACTCACTGAAGGGGGGATTCAATCCGGCTCCCATAATTACCAATTAGATATTGGAATGTTAAAAAAAGAATGGCAGAGGGAGGCGGCGAGAGCATGAAAGGCTAAAGGAGGAAGTGAGGGATGGAGAGACGCTAAAGCAGTCTGACTGTATGCATCAGTGAGCAGCCGTCCAGCTGCCCAGCCCGTCGGATTAATGCTTTACAAGCGCCTCTAACCGCGAGTGAGCGATGAGCTCCAGCCGCCTCACACAGCACCACAGTCTGGGTCTGAAGCTGCTGTCAGGAGTTCAGTGCTGGCCTTTTTGTAGCCATTGTTTTGTTTATGTGTTTGTAACGGATTCATGTTCATCTGCAGGTCCAGAATACACAGGTCAGACCTACAGCCACGCACCCTACACATCCTATAGTGACACCTGGAGATTCACCAACTCCAGCATATTAGGTACGTCCAGCAGTGTGTCTCTGAGCACCTTCACTTCTCCGGTGAGCAAGTGTGGGCATTGGAATGTGGTTCTAGTGGTCTAGTTAGAGGGTATTCACCAGGCACGTGAGGGAAAAAAACAGCTGCATACACACAAATAAGAGCGCTGTGCCCTTCAACTATTGCATAAAGTTTCAGTCACATGTCCTCTGAGGTGAGTTTACCTTCTTCTTGTAACTCTCTGTGTCTTCGGGCTATCAAGTTTTTCTGTGGAAAGAAATGTCACAGTCACAAGACGGCAGTTAGCCCTCCGGCTCCTGATTTAATTAGATTACAGTGCAGGCTAACTAAAGCTTCTACAATAGGCTACAAAATAATATATGACCCAGGACCACAAAAAAGTCATAGTATTGTGAAATTGAGGTATATACACATATACATATATATATAAATTCTAAAAGCTAAAAATAATCTTTTATTGATATATGGTTTTATAATAGGATACTATTTAGCTGAGATTTAACTATTTGGAAATATAGGTTAAAATAAATCTAAATATTGAGCAAACAGCCTTTAAAGTTAGGGTTAGAAAATACCTGATCTTTTACTTAATATCCTAATGATTTTTGGCATAAAAGTAAATGTATTGTTGTCTATTGCTACACATATACCTGTGCTGCTGCTCACTGCTTCTGTGCTCCAGAGACACTCGCTGTACTCACTGATGGACTCATTGTCGCCCCCTACAGGTTCCCCGTATTACTACAGCTCTGCCGCCCGCGCGCCGCCGCCCTCCGCCGCCGCTTACGATCATCTCTAGTACCGGAGAACCGGAGAACTTTCTCTTTTTACTGTGGAGCATCCATCGAAAGACACAAGGAGTAAAGAAAAACGTAAACATATTGACGGACGATACCTTTTATTGCCTGTAAAACTATTTATTTGCTTTGTTCAGGGCCCGATTAAAGGGCATTTACAGCCACACGTTTACATCTTTATTTCGAAAGAGCATTTCTTGACAGCGTTTTTTCTTCTTCTTTAGCCCAAAACTGTTTTCTTATATTCATGTCCAGTTGTTTTCGCAGCAGAAGCATCTGAAGTGCAGCTGCACGATTCACAAACACTACCAAAACTCACAACTATCCACACAATTAAACATTTATAGAAAATAAAAGGGTATAAAGGATTCTGTGCGTAAAATTGTAGCAAACGGTTGCTTTGCTTTCGAGCTGAATGGATTGATCTTTATAGCCTACATCAGATATTAAAGGCAATATCAATAACATCTCTACAAGAAGCGGACACTTCTCTCTTCAGTGTACCGCATCTCACCCTCGCCCTCGCCCGACATCAAACTAAAGGACTATCAAAACATTCAGTCCTAATCATTACAGAAGTGTGATGTTTGGAGGAAATGTGTAAATAAAATAGAGAAGACAAACCCCTATTACAATGAAATTCATTTATATTCTACATGATTATTAGGGCTGAACCGTGTGGGGATTCATTCTTTTTAAAAATGTTTATATTCTCGCTTCTATTTTTTCCAGCTTTTAATCATGCTTATATTTCTGTGATTAAACGAGTTTTGAGTTTCAGAGATTACGTTTTATTGTACTGTTAATTATATTATTCAAATGTAAATTAATAATTTCTACAGAATTATTTTGAATTAAATAAAGCATGACAAACTACAATTGTGTGTTTCCTCTTTTCCTCTGTCTTGTACAATAATAGACCTAGCTAATAATTGAAATTATATATTCCGCAGAAAACGAGCAAACAGCTCGACTGATTATTCTTAAGCAGATTAAACTTGTATATAGGCCTAATTACATAGGCTGCTGCTATGGTAGCTGGCGGTGATGATCATGGTGTTTTTAATATTTTCCTGTTGAAAACCATCATTTATTATGTTGCATATTTTTCGCCAGTCAGCGGTTTAACTGAACACATGAAAGGGACGAAAGCAATGATCCTGAAAACATGCGCATCTGTTTAATTTCCTTTTTTATTTTCTGCATCACGTACTTTTATTTGCAATTATTTCTCGCCTCTTTGTGGCCTCATTATAATGGCTCTTTAACGAGGCCACGGTTCGCCGGTGCCGCGGCCCACCTGGATCCCGTGATGAATGAGCGCGAACCGAGAGAGTCTGAGCGCCGCAGACCCGCGATATTCTCTCGCTTTGAATGAGTTCTGAATGTTCGGGCGAGCGGGGAGTGTTAATAACATCAGTTTAACATTGGGAGCTATCACCTGCCTCACGTGACCGCACTCTGTCGCTTCTGGGTTAGCATTTATTTTGAGATAAGCCGAAGTTTTCATCTGAAGTTGGAACCACAAAGATAGACCAACAATTAACCACTGGTGGGAAAGTAGCACAAACACACACACACACTTTTATTGAATTAAAGAATTTCCCATAGCATTTTGAATTAGAGTGTGCACTTTTAAGGATAACTGGATTAATAGCAAAATAAATGTAGGCCTATAAGTAGTCTACATTTTATTAGGCCTAGCATGCTGATTGTAAAAAAAAAAATGGTATAAAAAGAAGACTGTAAATAAAGCAAATATTAAATAAAATAAATGTAAATATTTAAGTAAAAAAAAGTTTTTTTTTTTAATTCAATAAAAACTTCAATCAAAACTGTTAAAGTACAGCGTCAGTATCGCATCGCATCTGATTGGGCTCTTCATGCATGGCGTCCCAGCACACACTACAAGACGACTTTACGATCACTGAAATAAGGACGCTTTATTTTTAATAATAAATAAGCTCTATTCACTCCTTGTTTATCACATAAACAAACTATCAATAAACCGACTACATGTAAACTAAACACCGATCCGCTCCGCACTTTCACCGTTGCTCTGATTCTTCTGCGCATGTCCGTTTTCACGGCAAAAACCCGCTTTATAAACTAATTTGTAGTGGTGTTGTGCACTCACTGAAATGATTTAAACTTCAGTGTTCAAGCACGCAGAAACTAACAACCAGGAACAGAAATGTACAAGTGTGTGTGTGTGTGCGCGCCTTTCACAAAAAGGCAAAAAAGACACAAAATCCCCTCCTGTCATCAACCTCAAAAAATGCCTTCCAGCGATGCCAACTGGGCTCTTGCCCGCTGCGTAATGACCGCAACTATCAAACCTTGATGCTGCTGAAATCCAAAGAGAGTGAGAAAAACAAGAATGGGTGGCCATAAAGGCAATGATAATACTTCCTCCCTGTCTCTTTTAACAGCCTCTTTCTGTATTTGTGCCTCATTCACACCGCTAGCCCTCCCTTCGCTCGCCCCGGGCGACTCCAGGCCTATTAGCATGGCGCTCGGCTGTGGGTTTGCCAGTAATGAGTCCGGCAGCACAATACGGTCAGCGGGCTGGAACCGCTGAGAGAGGACAAGGCCTCTGGAAGAGGGCATGTGTTACTATCATCACAGGAGCCAAAGCACAGGCAGACAGGGGCCCTTCAGGAGCTCCGGCCAAAACGCCAGCTCGCTGTTGGTGTGCTAATACACTTCACGTGTGTTTCTAAGAGAGACTAAACGTTTATTTATGCCCAGAAAACCTGTAGTCAACAAAAAACTCCAAGTCCTCTCCAGAATGGTCGGCCTGCCAAAACGAATCAAGAGCCGTGTTGGCCGACATCATGAGGCGTTTCTTCCTCCAGCGGGTGAAGCAGGTCATTGTAGCTTTGACAGAGCACTTAACCCAGATCGGGTGAATGGACCCACCAGCCTCATTAATTGATTTCAACAGCAAACACTGTCAGTTTATGACATCAAATTTGCAGCCTTTTCAAAACCAATTAATTAGTGATCATTTCTGTTGAGCTTATTGTCTTTGGTGGTACGTTTGGATCATGTGGAGCAGACAGCATTCCTCAAGAGCACACATCCAACCCGAATAAATGCCAACAGGTTCATCAAGCAAGCGTGTAAAAGCAGCACAGGTTTCCAAGTCATGCATCTTCCACTGGATTTTGCCAAATTTATTAATTTCCACACAGAAATCATTTACAAACATTTCTATACGTTTACCTTAGTTTGGCCAAAACAGAACAATCCCTGATGATCCGTCTGTAGGCTAAATTGAAACTCTAAGCAGCCAAAACATTTTCCTTTTTCTAAACTTAGAGTAATACTTTATTATGAAAAATAAAACAGCCCCAGTGCACAACTTAGCCTTCAAGAATCCAGAGCATTCAAACCACCGCCAGGACACAAATTAAACCTCTTGTATTGATTCAGATGTCTGATTTTAAGGAACATGCTTTATTATTAGCCTAAATGTCTCAAAATAAGACAATCAGTCTAAATAATCTGTTGTGTTATTTGTATACATATGGGCTGTTAATTAATTCAAGATAAATATAAAAAAAATAAGTTTATAAAAATATTGTAGTTGTAGTTTTTTACCGTTTTTTTTTTTTTTATTTAAAATGTATTTTTTAACATTTTTATTTATAAAATAGCTGTAATTCAGTTTTAATGTTGTTTTATTGTCAGGAGCAGACTGCATAAATATGTGTCTTTCCAGCTTTCAATACCAATCATCAATTTCATAATGCATGAAGCATTGCTTGCAACTTTAGATGAAAGTCTGAAGTAGAGACAGTAGAGGTCTTCATTACATTGCTGTGCAAGTAAATGTAACTGCAATATATAAAATGATTTGTTTTAATCTCTCAACTTCACCTTACAGCAGATAGCACTGTTGTGGTGTTTTAAGACCCTATAGTTACAATGATGCCATATTTATCTACTTTTGTGTCAGGAGCCGCTATGCTCCATTTAGCACCAATGACAAAAAAATTAAATAAAATAACTTTTTTCCCTTTCCCTTTTTTTTATTTTATTTCCACTAGCCTGGATGCCAGGTCTAAATGGGATCATATATATGTATGTGTATATATATTTGTGCTGTCAAACGATTAATTGCATCCAAAATAAAAGTTTTTGTTTACCGTATTTATCAATTTATACTGCGTGTATATATATATATACACTCAGGAGTCTCACCTCAGTCGTGGTATTGAGGATCTAGCTCGCTTCACTCCACAATATGAAGAACGGAGCCCATTATTGTCTTCGGGCCTCCAGCGCTGAAGCCAAACTCAGGTCACCATCTGAGACGCCCCGGGCCACTTTAGCAGAAACCAACACAAATACAAGTCTGCAACATGTGGTCATTTGAGTCTGTGAGTCAAAGAAATACTCACAGATATGAAAGAATACAAATGAATATTGCCATTGAACAGAAGCCGTCTCTGCATTTGATAAATAAACTATCAACTAAGTTTAATCTGGTCATTATACATTACCATCACTCTGTTCTTCTATTTGATAATGTTCAGTGCTTTGCTACAATCTGTATTGTTAAAAGCGCTATAGAAATAAAAGTGATTGATTGATTTGAACACATAAATCCTCATCTCAACCAGGAACGTCTGATCAGTGTGGATCGCTTCTTAACATGACACACAACAAACCCACTGTAAAGTGTGAGGAGATGGACGGATGAAAAGAAACCCTACCTGTGCCAACAGAACTGACTTAAAGAGGTAAAGTGGCATAAACTACTGTGGTCTGTAAAACGGTCTTTGCTTTTACCATCTCTCCATCTGGGAAGAGAACAGGAGATGAACACAGGGGAGCGATGGAGCAGATGGAGAACGAGCAAGAAGAGCAAGCACCGTCAAACCAGAGTTAACGCTTCACCCGCCGCGTCTGAGCGCGAGCCTCGGCACAAAGAGGAATCCAGAGGAATGATGTCAGGAATTTCTGTGACAGCCCAAGCGAGAGCGACAAGTGCTGCTCAGGACCCTTAATGAAGAAAAGCCTGCGCTTGCCTTTTTAATTCCTCAACCAGGCCTGACAAGCGGCCACAAAACCCTTCAGCCAGACAGACGTGGAGGAACAAAACCTCAGAGGAACTTGAGCTGACTCCAGGAACAGTGCAGACGTCACGCTCCACGGCTCCAGCTCTGAGTTTGGTCATGACCTCACGCCACCGACGGAGCAAACACAAGAGTTTTAGACGCAGCGGTGAAAACAGCTCCTGTGCACGCTTAAAATTAACACACCTTCTCAATTTCTGTAGTACCGTAGGACGCTGAGTGAGGAATGTGTGTCCTACAGGCTTCTTAAGTATAATTCTATCCAGACTGCTCAAGAATAAAATCAATGGTCTCGCCATATTTAGAGCACATTCATTTGTACTTACATTGGAGCTCCGTAATGCGGTGTGAGGGCAGAAGCCTGGCTATAAGTGGCGTTCAGTCATTTTCTGACTCACTGACAGTTTGATTGCTTTTCCTCACAATCTGTTTACGTGTCAACAGGCGGCATTATCTGATATTGGCTTTTCAGATCTTTATCAAGCGACACATCCTGAGCATCCAGAGCCCGGAGGCACAATCCATCAAACACATCCTCAGCATCTGAGCTTAATGACGGGCTGCTGTTTAAATGAAAGGATATCAGATATTCACAAAGACTTGATACACAAGAGCCATTCAGCAGCGGTGCTATCAGAGGAAAATGTGGCCGAAGCAAGCATGTTTCTGAATGACAGCACTTTCCCACAGAGAAACACACACACCGTTTCAGTCTTCACTCAGTTTACTATGGTTCTGCTGACCACACATTCATCCAGAAACCCTTTTGAGATGTGAAAACTAATGACTTGGGTCTTCGCCTTCATTTAAACATCTTGAGCAACATCTCCCTCTTGTGGACAGTAAGAAGAGGTTCAACTGAAAAGACTATATTGTGCAAAAGTTCAGTACATAAAAAGACTAGTTGTTGCTGTTTTTACCTTGGATGAGCCTGACATTAAAAATACATTAATGGATGCAAAATTTCAAAGGTTCAAGTGCTTCAAGCATTTCTGATAGTTTGTGTGAAAGAGTTTGATTGTTCAAAGCTCTTTGTTCCGGCGGGGAATCACAATCTTTCGGTAGGTCCGTCTTTCGGAGACGTTGCGTCTGACTTTGACGACGGGCTGAGGAGGTGTTTCTAACTCGAGAGACGGACTGGAGTGAGATCGCTTCATCCCGGCATCGACCTCGTCCTGCTGCTTGTCCATCGATCCACTCCATAGTCCCTCGTCCAGCGCGGTCAGTCTGTCAGCGACCGAAGAATCAGACTTCTCCAGCACCTGCCAGGCCTCCAGAATCTTCAGATACACTTCATAACGAGACTTCTGTGAAAACCAGCAGAAAACACTTTTTACTCACACCATTTGAAGTGAAATTAAACTCTATATACACCAGATCTGTACATGCACCAGAATAATAGCAAATACAAAGCTCTATTCCCTATCCAGAAATGATCAGGAAATGCTGCTTTTATCATCTGCGTATCATATCCAGACAGGTTTTTGCTTTCAAAAGGACTAAAAACTAGCAAATCAAAACATAATAGTGACTGTAAATATTACACTGCTTAAAATGTCCATGATCACTATCTAAAATATTTAGACTAGATACAGGTAGTTCACCTAAACGAAGCAGCTTTTTGCCTTTAATCCAATATGATAGATCATAGCTGACAGGAAGTGAAGAGGTTGAGAGATATGGCATGGGATCGGGAAAGGTCCACGAGCTGGGACTCGAACTCGTGACAGAATTCACATTTCTGGATGAACTATTCTATTAAACAGAGAAAAATCTAGCAGGTGCATGTTGTTTTAGGCTTTGAAGACTTGTTTTATAGCGTCTGTGATTCTCAGCCCATTGGTGGTACGTTTAGTTTTATGTTTTGTGTGTGTGTCTCACAGATCAAACACACACCTCGTACTGTAAGTACTCCTCTCTCTGCCGAAGCTCCTCCAGCTCCCGGGCTTTGCTCCTCCGGTTCTCCGTCGCCTCCTGCTGGAGAAAGCTCAGGTCCTGCTGGAAGCTGTGCAGCATGGCCGCGTGCGACTGCAGCTGTTTCTCCTGGTGGAAACAATAACAGATGCAAATACATCCATACACACCCTAAGGAGACCTGAATGCTTAATGAAGCTGTCTCACTACACACTGACATTATCGTGCTTTGGTGTTGACGGAAACTAATATAGTTAGGGCCATATTCAGTGATACTGACCACTACAGACAAGTTTGTTGTGAATCATGTCCACCCACACCTGCTGACCGATGGGACAGAGAAAGCTCTTACCAGCATGAGGCTGGACTGTGAGGCGGGCAGGATCGGCCGACAGAACTTCCTCTGAGAGCCGACGGCAGCGGGGAACGGAGGTGAAGAGTACAGCGCTGACACCAGGTTGATCCGGCCGATCCAGGAGTTCATCTGCTCCGTGGAACTGAAGGAGATGTGATGATCACTTTTAAAGGGGTCATGAACTGACTGGGTTTTTTTTTCATTATCTTGTACTGTTATAATGTTATAGAAAATGATTACATCATCAAAAACATAATAATTTATGAGTAATAAGCTATTTTCTGTCCTGTTTTTAATCCCTCATCAGACCGTGGAAGACTGTAGACTCAGAAGTAAACGCCCACTGCTGTGGTTAGCATTTACATCAGTTATGTAGAATCAGTGGACGGGGCTACACAGGCATCAATGTAGAGTTGGGGCGGGGCTAAAGAGCCAGTCATGAATATAAAAAAAGTTTGAGTTCTGAAGATTACAGAATGTTTTTACAGCACACTAACCTCTAATATATCAGAAGATGAAGGGAATGTCGATTTCTCAGTATGGGACCGCTTTAAAATTGATTTGGGTTTAAGGAAAATCTGCACACAAACTCACGCAGCCTCGAAGAGGAAGACTCTCCAGTCGGCCGTCTGCAGGCGAAACACATGTGGCCGTTTGGTGTAATTCAGAGCTGGTTCGGCCAGAGCGTGATGAACGCTGACCACCTCCTCTGAGCTCTGACAGTCCTTCACGTAATCATCCTGGACACGGATCAGCAATGACTGTTTTTACTGATACTTGTATTGATGCTTTTATAGATTTGCTGAAACAGTAAAATACTGTCCATATGCTTTTAGTTACATCTCACCGATATCCTACATCAGTACAAACCTTCTGCAGGTAAAGCACCATTCCCTTCAGCATTGCATAAAACGTCTTCCAGCTTCGTTTTCCCCACGGAGCTGCAAATCAGTTCAGTTATCAGTGAGTGTCCAGCACTCGAGGGATCAGGGTGCTCAACTCATTGACTAGACATTTCAATCACTCAATAATGACAAGTTCATTTAGGAGCTCAGCTAGATTTTAGTAAAACAAGGGGAAAAAAACACTGTTAGATGAACAAGGCAATAACAGATGATGGAGTTCTTTGTGATCCAAAAGATTGGTTGTCTTTGAAATTTTTGAAAAAAAAATTTTGTGCATTAAAAAAAAAAAAAAGAATGCTGAAGAAGCATTTTCATTATCACTGATTTTACATCAAAATAACGGATTCATATTTCACAATGTGAAAGCCTGAGCAGCTTCTGCGAAGGTCGTAAGGTGACTAGAGACACTATCTCATCACCCCTGAACTTCAACTATACTTCAAAAACTCTCGGCTCTCTATATTTGTTGAGTATTGATCAGTTATGATTCTGAAGGGCAGCGCACAGAAATGGTCGTCTGTTGAATGTAGCCTCCTAATGACTATTTAGCATCCCTAACTATACAGCACACTTGTCACACTGTCACTCACTGCGTTTGCCATCAATGTCTGCATGCGCTTTGCGTTTTAAAAAGCCTTTCTGGAACACGGTGGCCTTGGTGTCATGAGGGAGATCCTGGAATGGGTTACTCTTTGATCGCAGAAGTCCATCCTGATCTAAATCCTGCTCCAGTATCATGGATTTAGCCAGAACGCCCTCCTCTCTAGAAACAGAGAAAAACATGATGAAACAGCAGATTAAGTCGGATCAGTGACGTGGGTTAGTTTACTCACATGGCCCACTGCAGCGGATCGCTCTTGATGCAGCTGTAGAGACTCTGAAAGAAGAAACAGAGTTACTACTGAGTTAATAACACGACACGTGAAGAGCTCCGGGATTGAGAAGATTTGGCTCTCGCACCTTCAGATAGTCCTTGCTGAAGTTCTCGCCTCCATTCATGCCGTCCAGATTCGACACAAATTCAGCTGAGGACATGGGCTTCCCGACATTCTGATGATACAAAAGGGTTACTCTCACAAAGCGAAATTTTGGGGTCTTAATGACGTATTTTTCTGTGTTTTTAAGAGACTCACTTGTCCATGCAGATCAGTGTTGAGCAGCATCACGGCACATGTGAGCGTGAGCACCGATCCAGCGGAGGAGAAGACGCCAGGATTGCTCTGCTGGAACCGAGTGGAGAATTGCTGCAGGACCCTCTCACGCTCCTGAGTCTCACCGATCAAAACCACCTCGTTCAAGAATGACCTAAGAATCAGGAAGAGCACCTGGTTTGAAATGAGACTCCTGACAGATCTCCTCAGTGTGGCTCAGAGGTTGGAAATGAGGAGCCTACCGGAGAGCTTGCTCCAGACTTTGGTCGGTGAAGTCAAAGAATTTGAGGTACTCTTCGCCGACGGCACGACTGAAGTCATTGCTGTCAAAAGAAACAGCAAATTGGAAAAAAATGGTGGAAAAAAACAAATAGTTGCATGACACTTAATCAATGCTATGTAAAGACTTACTCTTTGTCCAGATGTCTGACCACATCTGTACGCTGAAAACCGTCCAGTCTATAGAGTTTCTCAGCCAAGCGCTGAGCCTCGGCCCTGTTTACAAGCTCAGTGCTACCGTTGATGCAGGGACCAGTGGGTTCTGTGTCTATAACCGGCTCTGATGTCTCATCTTGTACATGCGCTTCCGTGTCTACCAGAGCCGTAGGCTGCTCGTTGTTGCTGGACCTGTCTGAATGTTCAAACGGCGGTGTATGTTCACAGGGCTTCTTCTCATCTGAACACTGGATCTGCTCTGACGATCTGTTCTCATCTGGACGTATGAACCGCTCACTCTGCTCTTCTTGCTCTGGTAATTCATTTTCAGGGTCAGACGTTTGCTCGGAGCTGACAGGTCCTTCTACATGTTCTTGGTCTTGTGTATTAAATTCCTCCGAGAGGTCTGTGCCCTGAATCTCTTCTGCTTGTTGTAAAGTGCCATTATTCAGGTTCATCTCTGCCACTGTAACAGATGTGCTGGAGTTTTCTGGCTCTTGTGTCAGTATAAGTTCCCCGAGCTGCACTGACTCATCCAGTGGGTCAGCAAGGCCTGTAATAAGGGTGTCCTGAGACCCATCAGACTGGATCTCTCTGGAGCTGGACTCTTCTTTTTCCAGACATTCATCAGGTCCTTGAATCTGACCCTGAATATCGGCTCTTGCATCTGGTGATTCTCCATTTGCCTCAGTCTCAGTCCACGCTTGTGGGTGCTCTTCACTGCCTGAATCTGTGTTTTCCTTGAGGGCAAAAGTTGTTTTGGGAAAGTCTAACATGTTGGCTTCCTTCTCTTCCTGCGACTCTGAGCCCTCCAGACCCGGTCGAATCTCTGAGTCTTGTGTGTCCTTAAAGATCTGAACACCACCAGAAGCTTCAGAATGCTTTTCAGTCAGATCTGCTCTGGAGTCTGATGGAAAAAAGGCACAGATAAATACTTCCACGCCATACTGTCTGCTAAGAACAACAAAACAACACCAAGTCCAAACTTCTAGGAATGAAACGGCTGATAGGAAACCGATGTGTATGCGGCCACATTTTTAAGTTTATGCAACAAAGCTCTTGAAGAGGAAGCTAAATCAACCGAGTCAGCAGCAGTCGGACATTCACAGCTGACAAGCACATGGTCCTTTCACAACTGTCACAAATTACAACCTAACCACACCCCAGTATGATTTGAAGCACTTCCATTATTTAAATCACATCACATTACAAAAAAACATGATTGAATAATTAAGACTTAAAATGTTACCGTTGACATCAGTAAATGATACAAGGAGCTCGTCATGTGAAAGCTCCAGCTGTGTTTGTATATCTGACCTCTGAGCGTCGCATGTCTACAAGAGAAAAACCCATCAGAACACATTTATTTCACTCCAACAGACATTTGCCATCTTTCTCTTCTGGTCAATATTATACTCTCTCTCTCTCTTGTTTTATTCCTACCTGCACAAGTCTTTGGCCGGCTTGTGGCCTATTTATTTGTGCTCTTTAAATAAACTGAACTTGAATTATACTGTACATTTTGTAAGTTGCCAAACTCTCTCTAAAAATTGTTCCTCTAAACTGAAACAATATATAAAAGCACATTATAAAGCGCACACACACAGCATTAAGAAAGCAGGTCACCGGTTACTGATACAAGAACATGTCTACCAGAAATACCACAAGGCCCTTCCGCTTTCACCGACATACCTGAGAATTCTCAAGAGTGACGTCTGTTTGTGGCTCGGCTTCAGGTAATAAATCAACAGCAGTGTCCTGGTCAGCAGATGGAAATTCTAGCGTCCAGTCGAGCCTCTGGGGGGCGATGGGCACTAGCTCAGCTTCAGATGGTCCAAGAGGCTTTGTGGGCGTTTCTGGGGCGTCCCATTGCACAGTAGCATAAGAAAGAGGAGTGCAAGGAACGGTGACGGGGTACAGAGACACTCCCTGATCCTTCACCGGAACGCTGTCGCCCTCCTGTTCCTGCTTCATCCTCTCGATGTACTGCATGGCCTCCAGATAAGGCTCAGACTCCTGATAGTCTACAATATCCTCCATAGTCTTCTCATTCAGATGGTCATCGTGAAGAGTTTAGGAAGAAGGGCTCATGTTCAGGCTTGGTTCTCTGTGATGAGCAGGGCATCCATTTTGAGACTGATGTTCAGAAACGCTGTTTCCTCCCACGCCAACCAACAAGCTCCAAACCTTAGATTTCAGGAAACAAATTACATCAATAACATGATCCTCCAACACAGCATATGATCAAACATTTTGAGTATGTAAAAGTGCATCGGTAAAGAGAAAAAGTGCTTTCATTAGCCATCATATCTACGCCACTGTGACACCACAAAACCACGAGAGTTTACAGCCATGTGCAAGAGACCGCCGAAACATTCACTTCTGTCGTTTTAATAGACGATCCGTGGAACAGCTGCTGTGTTCAGCATTTACACAACAAAGGCAATATAAATAAAGACAATATAAACCATCAAGCTGACATGAAACCCTGCATCGAGCATCGGTAGAGTCAGCTAGTTACACATTTCTCATGTTATATAGATCCAAACGACAGGATAAAAATCCATGTTTGCAGTGTTGAAACAGTCAGTCAAAACCACCCACAGAAATGAGTACTGAATTCATCTTTACGTGTCATTCATAAGGTTATGGTGCCATCTTTAAGCCATATGCCTGATTTGCATGTTCACATTCTCCTTACAAGCAGCAAACAATCAATAATACAATTTATAATATCTAATGTGATGCTTTTTCAAACAAATATTGAGAATAAACTCACCTCAGCTGAGTTCTTCAGTTGAAGCCTTCTGCACTCTTTTAAAGACAAACAGGCCGGATGTGCTCTGCAATGACTTTTGCTCAAGCAGCACTGAGGCACATTCACACTTCCTGACCACAAACAACCTCCACTGACACACACAGAGAGAGAGAGAGAATGAGACACACACAGAGAGAGACAGAGAGAGAGAGAGAGAGACAGAGAGAGAGAGAGAGAGAGAGAGAGAGAGCTAGGCCAGATGAAGACAGACACTGTGAGACAGAGAAACTCAGTCAGAATCACTATAATCCTCATCGTTCGAGCAGATAAACACAGCGTGACACACAGAAGCACAAACTGACCCTCTAACAGTAATAGATCACAGATGAGAACATCACTTCCTGCTGCTCCTCACATCACCTCACACTTCCTGTGCTGAAGAGACACCAGCACATATGAAAATACCTCCTCAGAAGTCTTATGTCATTATAACACAGTTAATCTTCATCTGATCATCTGTGTTTAAACTTTAAACAATAACAAAATGCTTTAAACCCTGTCATTCATACTGAAGTTCAAAAATTAAAGGGGACAGCTATAACAAAAAATCATTAATATGCAGTTACATGGACAGTCTACGAAGTGAAGGAAATGGTGCACTGTTTAGCTTTATCTTAGTAAACTTGATGAATTAAATACCTTAATGTGACGCTAGTTCCCAAAAGAATTCGGCAGGATTTTTCCCACATTTTGCAGCTACAGCTTCGGTTCAAATAACAGTCACTCACAGGTTCATTTCTGTGCGGAATCTGTCAAAAAAGGACGGATTTAAAAACGATGATCGTCTAAAGAAAAAAAAAAATTCATACGACTGACTGATGGCAAAAAGCGGAAACACACCTGACACCTGAGCGTCCCGCCCACCTGACGGACATTCCTCAGGCAGCAGGTAAAACTTGTACCTGTTCATCGACCATCCATCACACACACACGCGCGCGCGCACATACAGCTGTCCTCTGAGCTCATTCTAGCTTATCTTGATAGCCTGTCCATCTCTATTATCAGAAACATGATGATGTTATGTCACTGACGCAGAGATAAAGAGAAACTGTTCCTATCGGAGGTGAAACGGTTATCGTCACAGAATCACAGAGCGGCGGCTGTGGTTCTCCTCCAGGCCGCGGAGGGCAGCGCTGAGTCCCGCGGCGCTCGCGGCTTTTCCACGCTCACTGCGGCTCCGTGTGTTTGTGGAAATGGCGAAGTTTGGCGATTTAAAAGCCTTTCTCGAATGTTCATTAAATGAAATCTTTCGTGCGACCGTCAGTGACATTCTGGATTCAGTGGAACAAACTGTCGGCGAATATCAGCGTAAAATACAGCGAATTGAGTCAGAAAATGAAGATTTGAGAAAGCGACTTTGTGCAAAAGAAAAAAGGACAAATTATATCAAAACAGGTGAGTGCAATTTGGAAGAAATATGTCATTGGAAGTATAGACTACGCTGCTTTTTTGGTTAATATGTTCTGATGACAATGGTGTCCATAAGAGATGTGCATCTGATTTAACCCTTTTGTGATTATCATCCGTTAAATGCATCAGATATACAAGTAAAAGTAAACAACATTTACGCGAGACGAGTGAAAAATGTGTTTCTTAATTCACTCTGTCAGAACAGGAGGGTTCAGATCCATGTCAGAAAACCCAGCAGCTGCTATCTGTTATCATCTGCTATGAATCTCAGCTGGTCATGGATTTATTCAAACTCCTCTGCAGGAGTTTAACTCTTTGGAGTTCAGTGTGATTTCTGGACACATGTTGGCCAGTAACAAGATGTTTTTATGTCATTTGCAGAAGAAGACGACTATGTCATCGCTCAGCTTGACTTTTCAAGAAACTCTTTTAGCCAGAATTCATCTGCTCAGACGAGTGATTACAAAGATCCGACCATGACGGCTGGAGATTTACTGAGCAACTGTGTAAAATCACAAGCCCCAGATGCCATGCTGCTCCACTTAAACAAGAATTGTGCTACAACATCATATTTATTTGTGAAGACTGATGCAGACACGGAGGACGGATGTGCTGTCGATCTGTCAAACTCTCACACGTCTCCTAAACACACCAGTGAAGAAATCAAGTCTGAGAACAGCGACGAGAACTCTGAACGTCACACTGAATTTAAATGTCCTGCAGTGCCGGAGGTCAGCTCTAACGAGTGTGACATCAAAGTAACGATACTGACAAACACACATGATACCATCTCTGATGAAGAGTCCAATCCAGACGGTCTGTCCGACGAAGGCTTCTCTGGCTCTTTTCACTCGGTGCTGTCTCCAGACTCAAGGCCGAGCGGCTGCGGTCAGCGTGAGAGGAGCCGCGAGGTCAGGGCTCACGTCTGCGGTCAGTGCGGGAAAGGCTTCGACCGCGCCGATCTGCTGAGGAACCATCAGCGCATTCACACCGGTGAGCGGCCCTTCGCCTGCAGTCAGTGCGGGAAAAGCTATGGTCACCATGGCCAGCTACGCATACACCTGCGCACACACACGGGTGAGCGGCCCTACGGCTGCAGCGTCTGCGGCAAGCGCTTCAACGAGCACAACCAGCTCAAAGTGCATCTGCGCACACACACCGGAGAGCGGCCCTATGCCTGCGCCGTCTGTGCAAAAACCTTCACCAACGCCGGCAATCTGCGCAGCCACGGGCGAGTGCACAGCGGTGAGAAGCCCTACACCTGCGGTCAGTGCGGGAAGAGTTTCAGCGGCGCCGGAGACCTCAAGACGCACCTGCGCATCCACACCGGAGAGAAGCCCTACCGCTGCCAGCTCTGCACCAAGAGCTTCAGTCAGGCCGGGCACCTGAGCATCCACCGCCGCATGCACACTGGAGAGAGGCCCTACGGCTGCGCAGACTGCGGCAAGCGCTTCACGGTGGCCAGCAGCCTGAAGCTGCACCAGCTGACCCACAGCGGAGAGAAGCGGCATGTCTGCGGTCAGTGCGGGAAGAGCTTCAGCCGCGCTGGACACCTGAAGAGACATGAGCTGGTACACAGTAAAGAGAAGCTGCACTGCTGCCCACTCTGTGACCGCAGGTACAGTGACCAGTCGTCTCTGAAGAAGCACCAGAAGCTGCACGCTGCGGCCGAGAGCGAAGGACAGTAACGCAGCTGCATTTGTCGGCATCACTTCTTACAATAAACACGTGCAATCTGCTGGGCTCATGACTAAGATTTCACTAAGAGATCATTTGACTTGCACTGACATCAAAAGGCTCAAGCATTAGTCTTTAACCTAATTCCTGGCCTCTAACCCTAATCAGACACACCTGATCCAAATAATTAAGGTCTGCAGGATTACTGACTACGTTTACATGGACAACAATACTTTAATTCTTATTAATATGATAAAGACAATACTCGGATTAAAGAACACACCATGTAAACAGGGATTTTGGGTTACCTTGATCCAACTTAAGTCATAATCGAATTAAGGACATGTGGAGTATTCCTATTTAAGTTGCTTTATCGAGGTGCAGCACAGAACCAACTTAATCAGATTATTACCACAGTGAAGGGCTGTCAAGGGGCTTGATACACATACAGCAGTGGTCAACTTTTTGACAAAAGCATGGTTTTAACGCCATCATCTGCAGTATAGCATGACAACTAATAACTACACTTAAAGCTGTTATAAAATTATAAATGAAACACCCAAAACGTCATAACGGAGATGAACTGTGTAAATGTGTGAGTCAAAGCTGTGAGAGGATCCTGAGATCTTGCCATATTCACGTTGAAGGCATCCCATGGTATTATCTGGGAAGTTCTGGATGCACACACACTGAACTGATGTTAGAGACTGTAGATGAGTCTTCATTACTGTAGACGGCGTGCCTCCTGTCTGACTGTTTGAATACGTTAATTAGAAAGTAATGCTGTCGTCCTGTCTGATCTGGTTTGTCAAATGTCATTTATGATGTGAGTACATTTTAGATCAAATGCAGTTTAAGAATCTTGAATAAGATCTTCTCTATTGTCTTGTGTTATGAATTTAATGTTAGCTAAAAGCTTTACTGACACAAAGCTTTTTAAGTCATCTTATGTATTGATTAGTTTGAGCTCCAGTGATAATTACTGAAGACTGTAAGATCTGTCACTGCTAATAAACTCCTTCATATTAAACCTATAAAGTGCTGTATCATATTTGAACTTGAGTGACTAAGACTATAAATTATCTTTGATCAAACTATATGATCAACATATGATGATTATTAACATGATGATTTACACTCAATCTGCTGCGTGCCTTCTGTCATCTGATTGATAGTTTAAAGTTTTTATCCAGTAGTATTGTACAAACATCCAGTGTTTCTGGTGTCAGATCTGGACTGGTTTTCATCAAGCAAGCATCAGAATAACTTGGGTCATATGTCCAGATGAACTATAACATCCTGATTTAGATGCCTAGATCACTCTTCTTCACTTTTATTTGAGTTCTGCAATAGAGCAATCATCAGTCAGCCTTCTTTAGTGAATCATAAAGTGACTGTAACATTAGTCTGTATTATAAAGCTCACTATAACCAATGTGTTTAACAACTTTATTATACTTAACGAAGAAAAAAGATCAACCCAAGTTTATTTAAACCCAGGTGATACAAGCTTTTTAATCAAATGAAAGCTTCACATTGGAAAGGTTTTCCCTCTAATTTACCACCTTCTTTAGAAATCAGTTCTTTTTCGGTGCCTATACAACTTAAATCCTTAATGTCATTAAAATGTCTTGTTAGCAGTGACTTTACAAAACGTCTCCCTAGTAGCAGATTTATGTTCATTAATGTGAATTTTTAGCTGACTACTGGTTTTTCTGATGTAAAAAATGAACACCGACATTTTAACATCATATAGATTTGGACTGAGATGTAGAACTAGTGATTTAATAAAGAATGTTAATCCAGAATGTATGTCACTAAACTAATTATAGATGAGCAAACGGCACAATTCCTACAAGCAAAACAACCTTTTATAAACATTTTAGTCTTATCAATATCAATTTACAATTCTGTTTGCTTTATTATTTTATGTTTTGGAAATAAACAGTAGAGATTGTTGTAGTTTTAAAAAATTATCAGCATCAGGTGCCTTTAATTAGGGTTAAATGTAAACTCTGCAGGGGGCAGATGATCAGAAGTAATCTAATCAGATTGAATTTTTGAAAATCTTGAAAATGGGTTGTTCAAGAGAAAGTATTCTGAATTTGGATTAGATCCAATATTGATTTTGATCTGTTAAATGTTCGGTTTTAGCTGTTTAAAATGTTTAAGAAAGAGGTTTTTTATTTATTTATTAAAAGTATCCCAAACAAACAAATAAAACAAACAAAAAAGAATCAGGATTACGGTAGTCAACATGTGAAGTGGATCAAAAATGTTAATCAAGGTTGTTCTAAGACAAGAACACATTTTGGCTTTAGGTGTTAGGACAGCTTTAATGAAAGATGTTGATCCACTTCAAATGTTGACTGTAATCTGATTCCAGCAAAAGGGTGGATTTTTACACAAAATGTAAAACAAAATTTTTAAAACTGTTCCAAAACGTTTTGTAACATGTTATATATCCCCCAATCACCAAACTATGACGGCATTTTAGTGCCACAAAAAAAAAAAAAAATTACACTACGAGATTAAATTTAAAATATTATAAGAATAAAGCTGCCCTAGATTGGGAGCACCCGAGATTTTCCAAAGTCCCAGCTTTCAAAATTTGCCTTTTTTATTGCGAAATACATACAATATGTACAATATAACATGACATAATTATTATAGCCTGACATATACCTGAAATCTACGACGGCGTTTTAGTGCCACCAAAACAAATCCAAATCTATGAGATTAAAGATTAAAATATTTCAAGAAAATCTTTGAAATTAGAGTTATAATATTTAGTATAGCGCACTTGTAAATGACCCAGGTTGAGAGAAGGTCACCGGAATGTAGGCATATGTGAATATTGTTGCTACCGAGCGGCCGCTTCATCTTACTGGGATGAGATCTAAGAACTCTTGGAGAAACCGCTTAAAATCAAGAACTAAAGCGATTTCAGCTATGGTAAAATGCCGTTGTAGAAATCGCTTTAGTTTAAGCGGCAGTGTAAGTCAAAATTTTCTAGATTCCAATGAGAGTAAATTAGTCTCTAGCCTGTTTTCCCATGCCTTCTGATGTTCCTTAAATTTTATATCATGCTATACACTTGAAACAAAGAGGAAAAACGCATTCATTTGAAAGATGCGCTGTTATATAACAAAAGCAACAAAGCAGAACATTATTGCTGTTGCTGGGTGTATGTATATATATAATACAGCGATCTGATCAGTAAATAGCTCGAACAACACATTACTGTAAGATACAGTTTGTGTTTCACTATAAAACTGAAAGCTGAGACTTTGTTTTAAAAGTACTAAAGGGACAAATCTTATTGCTATTGGGTGACGAAGCCATTGGAAGACATGAAATATATATAAGTGCACTATACTAAATATTATAACATTATAAACATTTCAACTTTATTCTCGTAACACTTTGACTTTATTCTCGTAATATTTTGACTTTAATCTCATAATATTTCAGCTTTAATATTGTAATATTATGACTTTAATCTTGTAGAGATTATTTTATTTTGGTGGCACTAAAACGCCATCTTTACCAAACAGCTGGTAATACCAAACAAAAATATTCTAAAGGTGTTTTTTCCACTGATTGTAAGCGTTCATACTATTATTTCAAGTGCTTTACCTGAGCCGCCGTGTGGATTCTCCTGGTCATGCAGCACTCTCTAGTGTTCGCTCATGTAACAGTAGATCTTCATCAGCTGCACTTCAGGACTTCAGATTGTGATTTGAAGAAACAGTTTACAGTTTAGGCTCAGGTCAGTGTTTGGTGCTTGTGCATCGGTGTCAGTCATCTATCCTTTCCTCTGATTTTAGGCATTACTCATGGGTAAGGGTAGGGTTAGGTGTAGAGGTGTGGTCAAGACTATATTTTTTATTAAAATGTTCCATGTTGACCTAGGCAGGGGCAGATTTAGTGAATTTTGGGCCTAGGCAAATATAGGAATGGGGCCCTACATTTACTCTCATTTAGGCCCATCAACCTTGAGGTTCCTTTTTTTGTTGTCAAAGTTGCTGCTGCACAATGTCGCCCCATAGTTACGTCCAGTGTTTCTACAGTTTTCATGTACATATTATAATGGGTTTGTTTCTTTAACATTTACATTTATTCATTTAGCAGACACTTTTATTATTTCATGTTGTAGACCATTTTATATTATTTCTTATATTTACTGACACAAACCTGTTTAGGTTACACATAGCCTAATGTATCCACATACTGTATTCTGATGCAGCTAAATTCTCAGTAAAATTATTTTGTCATAAAATGGGATGAATATGAAATAGGGATAGAAAAGTGATTGAGTCGTCGTGCTTGCATGTGAAATTAGGCGCAATTAAATTATGTTATTTTGCATGAAAATTTGCAGACGCTCCGTTAACACCCGTGCGTTTTCATTTTAAAACCGCATTTAGAATGAAAACGATCCTCGTTTCCACTGACGTTAAACCTTCCCCAGGGTTTTCAAACTAAAACAGGGTCTGCAGCGTTTTTCAAGTGTCCTTTTTGAGGATGCAGACGCAGAGAGAGAAGCGCAGCTGGAAAGATCGAGAGACCTCACGCTTGTGCTGCAGTCAGCTTCAGATGCAGAATATTTTTGTTTGCTACAAGCAGGATAAACACACGAAGCACATTTAACTCCGACACACAGGTGGTCCTGGTAATAAACACCGTAACCATTCGTATATCTGTGCTTAATGTGCATCTGATGAAAAGCATTTTGGGGGCCCAAGGCAGTTGCCTAGGGTTAGGGTTTAAGAAGTTAAGCTGACCTGTTAGATGACTAAAGCTGTGTTTGACGATCAGTTTATGATATTAAAGTATGACGAGAGTGTTCATTGACTCAGAATGAAAGTGTCATACACCAATCGGTCACTGCTTCAAGTGAGATGGGCCACAGATGCCACAACACATGACAGAAACAAGTGAAAAACTAAAATCCACTACAAGTAAATATTTAGTATAGTAATTAATTAGTATTAGCATTTTGTATACTCAAATTATGCAGTTGTCAGCTGGTTGGTGCTTCTGCTTAAACACAAAACAGCTGCAGATTCCTGTCAGAATAAGTCTAATATAGTTACATTACACATTGTCCAGGATAAACATTTACTGATTTATTTCTAAAGCACTTTACGATTGCACATGCAGATCAAAATGCTGTACTATTAACATACTGTGACGTCGTGTAATTTCCTAGAACAAAAAGGCAGGAGACCTAACTTCCTCCTCACCCCATGGTAGATAACGAAGGTGGAACACATTTATTAAGGGGAACAAACAGCCTCAGCTCCACAATGCAAAAAATCAATCAGTTAAAAATACACGCAATCTAGCTCAGGGTAATGACAAAAAAAGTTGTTTTAAAATGTTTATAGATGTGCACAAACTTACATTATTATGTGCATGCAGTGGTCAGCTCTGATCAAGTGAAATCCTCTGATAGTCGTCGCTCACCGACTGACGGTGTAAACATGATCAGAGCTTAGTTCAGTGTTTTTCGAGCAGCAGCACAGGGTTTTGGGAATCTTCTCCCGCGACAGATACAGAACCGGCTGGATGCTGCTGCTAATGTCCATGAAGCCGAAGGCGATGTAGTGGATATAACAACGGAAGTCATCTGGAGAGAAATACTCTCGAAAGGGAAAGAGAGCCACCGGCGGGAAGTAGTTAAAGACAATGATGGCCAATATGATGAGGACCATCTTGAAGGCTTTTTTCTTGACTGGGTGTCTCTCGTCTCGACCTGGAGCTGACCGTCTCAAAGCCCAGAGAATGGAGACATTACAGAAGAGCATGAACGCGAACGCCACTAGGATCATGACGGTGAACACCCTGTCGAAGTTAGGAATGTTTCCCACGCACTTGGCTGCGGCGTAGACCAAAGTGAGGAGCCAGACACCAGCGGCACAGACGGAGCGATACCGTTTGTCCTTGAGCTCGGTGAAGGTGATGGGATGCAGCACGGCCATGTATCTGTCCAGACAGATGCAGGACAGAAAGAGTGGAGATGAGTCTTTGATGCCATAGAAGAAGCGCAGGACGTACCAGGTGCTGCTGGAGCTCAGGTAGACGATGTTGGCCAGCTCCAGCGGAGGAATGAGGCAGAAGAATGCGTCCAGCATGGCCAGGTGCACGATAAAGATGTCTGAGCTGGATGAGTCGCCCTTGTTCTTATGAATGAGCCACAGAACCATGATGTTGGCTGGGATGCCCAGGAACATGTTAATGAACTGCAGCAGCAGGTAGAAGATGAGCACGGCGGGCATGTCTGCGCAGCTGCTGTACACCGTCTGCTCGGCTGCAGAGGCATTCAGAGGACGCTGACTCAGGAGCAGAGATGAGTTGATGAATCTGAAAAGCTGTAGGATTGCCATCATCCTCTCCGAGAGCTGTGAACAATGGCTAAAACACACAAACATATCAAATTCAACCATATTCTTGCTTTATGCTTCATCCAGAATCACATAACTGTCTCTAACAGCGGAAACCTGCTCCAGCTTTCACCTTAGTCCTAAAGATTACAATCATTTCACCGCCACTGCTCATTCTGCTCACTGAAGACAGACTATGTCTTGCTCTTTCATAATGCATTATGAATTTTTTCTTTTGAAAAATATTAATAAATATTGACTAATTTCAAAATATGTATATTCAGCAGTTAAACCTTAATGTCTTGACTAGGAAAAACATGATTGTTACGGTTCATTCATTACACAAGGGCATGTTGTCAGAAATTCACTTATTACACTAGAATGTCTTGGTTTGAAATATGAAATAATATAAAGTCAAACATCTTTCAGTGAGAAACTTAAACATTATAATAATTATAATACACAAAAAACGATATAAAACACATTCTTATGTAACAGCTAGACCCAATCTCATGTACATATATATATATATATATATATATATTGAAACATGTATAAAACCTTACCTTGCCTTACCTATATATATATAGAGAGAGAGAGAGAGAGAGAGAGAGAAAGAGAGATGCAATATATACTTCTCAAGGCATGTTTATAGACAGCATCAGCATCACAATGTTCTTCAGTTTCAGAAATATACTGCTATAAATATCAACTTCAAAAAAATAACTGTAAAGCAGCCTTACAGAAGATCAGTTCAACAAACTAGCTCTTCAGGAGCCTCAGACTGTAGTTTCTGACCAGCTTAATTCTTAATGTGTCATTAATTCTGTCATTGAACTGAACACAGACGTCCCTGGCAGCGTCTTACCTTTCATGAGTTCCTATGTTCTCAAAGATGCTCGTGTGAAGACTGCGTTGGACTGACAGCTCACAGACACAGATGACACTTTCACTCCCATGATTCAACTCCACCGGGAGCTCCAGGAGCCAATCAGAGACAAGCGTTCTGGAGACTAAAGGCCAATATGAAAATGTATGGTCTGAACGGTTCTTCTTAGAGAAGAAACATTTGCATATTATTGCGATTACATACAACACAAAACATGATAACATCTTCACATATATATCCTGTTGAAGAACGATTCTTGATGGTGGGATTCGTGCAAATAACATGTAGTGGCAAGTCTTCATCATTAACAGCGATTGGCAATGATGCAACTTCGCCATTGGCTCCTGACGGAAATTTGGTGGTAAACAACTGATGCAACCGTCCATTAAGATACTTCTGAAATTCAGTGTAACAAAGTGTCATTTGTTACGTGACGATGAGACAGAGCTCTTCATCTATCTGAAAGAATAAGATAATACCTCTTTCTGTTTCAATATCAAAACGGACACACCTTTGTCATCTTCAGCTTTTCCGTTTTCTTCAAAACCTACGGAATTAACACAAGATCTAAAAAAGGACTTCTTAAAGTACTTACATCATCCTGTTTCACATAGCCTCATTAAAGAAATGAGTCATTGCAGATAAGGTAATGCCAAATCAGTTATAATAGCTAAAAGTTAAAGATAGGTTTAGATAAAAAAAAAGAAGACAGAGAATTGGTGATTAAGGAAGTGATTGTTACTGACATTTATATACAAGTGGTTATAAAAAAAATTGCCAATGAGCTCTTCTGGCAAAAACAAATCACATTATCAAACCATTTTATTCTCAATTAGCAGTTCCACAAGGCATGTTTAGGCATGTTTCAAGACATTATCTTTTGCATGTGCACCAATATTATATGAATATCAATGTCGTTTACCAAATATATTTAAAAATCGAGTCATATTTGTGTACAGTCCACACAGACATCTGAGCATCAGTCAGTCCATCTGGATTCTCATGAAGAGACTGAAAAGTTAGTTATCAATGAACAAATTAAAGATTTGATGTCTTTGAAATCTTTGCCTTTAAGACATGAAAGCTTTTGTTCTATGCAGACGGTCTGGTTAAATTATTATTTCAGAAAATATAACTTAAAACTAAAAAGTATGCAATACATTAACCTACAAATCAACAAAAGAGAAAAGTAACAACTTGGCATTTATAGAAGTCATATGATGTAATTTCCTTTTTCTTTTGAGCTCTTAGTGCATACATAAGCTCTCTAACGAGGCAAAGACTGAGGTGTCAAACTCAAAGAGAAATTCTTTAGACAAGTAAAGACTCAACCACGGCCCCCTAAAACAGCTTGTTTAAACAGACCTTAATTCTCTACATCAAGATAATGTGGTAGTATTTGCATAACATCTGTGAGGATTTCCAGTCAGGATTTAGACCGTATCATAGTACTGAGACTGCTCTAATTAGAGTTACTAATGATCTGCTTCTAGCATCTGATCGTGGTTGTGTCTCATTATTAGTGCTGTTGGATCTCAGCGCTGCGTTCAACACTATTGACCACAACATTCTCTTGAATAGACTAGAA
>JAUMHP010000084.1:2473-28811 GCA_032361065.1 Enteromius trimaculatus
TGTAAAGTTGTATAAAGTTAAACTCCTGAATAAAACTAACTACGTAGCCTCTAACACTGGCCAATCATTCGCCATCCAACATGTGGTCCAACACGCAGTTGCACGGAGTGCAAAATAATTTGCCCCCACTGTCATGTAACACACTGGGAAACTGCTTTGCGCGGTCTTTTGCGCTTATGTTTGTTGGCAAATGAGAACGATTTGCGGGCTTCATCATGGTTTCATCGGCATCGCAAGGTTTGCAGCTTTTCAATAATGTCGCGTAATTACGTCACTTCATAACGTTCCCATGGCAACAGGGGAAATGGCTGCGCTTGTGTGAAGTAAATGTAAATTTTTTCAACTTTCTGCTAAGATATATTGCAAGCCCGCATATTTTGCGCGCGGAAATCTGCAATTTATGCAGCGAAAGTGCGGCGTATTTGAAAAAATGCGTCCCCCGCATAAATATGCGGACTTTGGCTGATTATGCATGGAATCATGCGATCGCATAATCGCGTTTTTCTGGAGGGACTGGTAATTATTCTACAAAATGACAATCTGAATATTAGTAAATCTGATTTTTCATCAAAAAAGTGTAACTGCAGCTCAAAAGTTAGAGATCAGTAAGAGCAGCTGTATCTATTTGATCAAAACTTCAGAAAAACTGAAATATTATTGCAATTTAGAATAACAGTTTATTCCTAATAATCATTTATTTCTGAAAAGTAAAGCTGTTTTTCAGCATCATTACTCTAGTCTTTAGTGTCACATAATTCTTCACTCAATCATTTTAATATACTGGATTATAATTATTGTTAGAAACAGTTGTGCTTAATAATTTTCAGGATTCTTTGATAAAGTTACAAATAACAGTTTTTTTATTTCTTGTTACAATATACAGGTCACTACAATTCAAAGCGTGGGGTCAGAAAGAAAGAAAATTTAATTTTAAATGGATAAAAGTGATAGGAAAAACATTCTATTTTTAAAGATTTCAATTTTTGAATAAATTAATTTCTGAAGGATCATGTGACATTGAGGACTGGAGTAATGGCTGATAGAAATTCAGCACTGCATCACAGAAAGAAAGTATAAAGTATATTAAAATAAATTTTAAGTATATTAAATAAATTAAAGTATATTAAAATAAGAAACCCATATTAGAAATTGCAATAATATTTCACAAAATGGTTCCTGTGTTTCTCGTCAAATAAATACAGCCTTGATGACATTTGAACGGCAGTATCCACCCATTTCCAACATACAGACTGACCGCAATTTCCTTCAGCTCTCTGTGCTGCAGGGACTGCAGAGGATCAATGAAGGCTCGTTTCACTCGGACATCCATGCAGTCTTTTGCCTGGGCTACTTGTTTCAACGCCTCTCCCATTTCAAGCAGAGCAAAACCTACAATTGTCACAAAATTCTGGTATTTTGACATTTTTAAAGCAGTAAAAAACACTCTTTGGGCTTCATTTTTCTTTAACATACCAAAACCAGACTCAGTTCCAAGCTCATTGCCATAGCGCAGCATGCAATCCCCCAGAATGCCTTCTGTTTGAGGATATCCCACAGACTTCACCTGCCCACGGATTTTGGACACCGTACTGAGCATGCTGAGCTTTGCTCTGTGTGCTTGAAGAAGAAAAAAAGAAAAAGACAATCAATGAAAAATAATAACAACAAATAATTTTTTTATAGTAATAAATCGTAGATAATACACAATCATAATAAGTAGCATATATTTAATTTTTTTTTATAATAAATAAATATTATTAAATATAATACCAGGGTTTGGCTGAAGATATCCTATAGTTTTTGGAACAAGGTCGAGAATCAGTTTGTGGGTAATATCAGTTTTCTACAATAAAGCAATCAATAAAAAAGAAAAACAAAACAAACAAACAAAAAATGGATGCATTGAGATATTTAAAATGTGTAATATTTTTCTTCATTTGACTGAGATTGATATTTATACCTTCTCCATGTTGAGGAATTCCTCATCCAGTTTTGTTCCCTCAACTCCATTGATCTTTTCCTTTAGCAACTGTAAGGATAATGAAAAGAAAAAGAAGGGAAAATATATAGTTATATATATATATATAGTTCAGATGAACATTTGACTATTTTGACTAATTATATTCTTCATAAGATACACAATATTAAGGGCAATAAAGAAAGTTTTCATAAATACAATGATATGATAATGAGCGATTGATTCCGATCACAAAACAATCCAATGTCTACAACATTTCCAAACAAAACCCGGAAATCCACAAGCCTCGCCATTTGTAACACATTGTGATGACTGAGCATCTGTTTCCTGTGGTTCATAAGCTAAACTGTTTATGAAGGTCAGTTGTTTGGCCAGTGCGTCCAAAACACTAAGAGGATTCAGACCGCCATGAATGAATCGAAAGAATGTGACCTAGGAAACTTTTTAAGAAATACTTTGGTGCTTGGGCACCTAGAAACAATTTTTTACCAATGCAAAACCTCCAGGAGTCAATGATCAGGCTTTATTATAAATTCCAGGAAACTTTATTATCCACAATAAACTTGATATGAACAAAAACAATAGCAGATAGTAAGTGGACTTTGGATTCAAGAAACAGGCAACACCCATGTTTCCCATGCTCATGCCTCACATAGTTTTCATTAAAACAGATTCATTCTTCAAACATCTGCAGTAACTCAAAACTTATTCAGAAACACAGGGTGAGAAGGACATGTCTGATTGAATAATTTGGTTGCGTAGAAGCACAGTTCTAATGTGGAAATACAGTACTTTAACCTTTACTTTTTAAACAGGAACAAAACATTTACACATAGGTAATGTTATGCCCTGTAGTTTTTTTAGCTTGGAAATTCCTCATTAACTAGGCCACAATATCAGGTCACACATGGTTGGGCGCAGTTGCTCTAGATTTGGCGAGAAAGATTGCAATGAAGTGGGGAAAAAAGTCTGATTAATGCCCGCGAATCGGTTCTTTTGAACACACAGTTTCAAAGAATCAGGAACAGATTCGGTGAATCTTTTTGTCGAATTGAATCATTGCGTGGTTCACGTCACGGCACATTTCGCTAACATTTGAACGATATAATTTTAAGGGTGTTGCTGCCATTCAGTTTAGTTAATTTACAACAGAAATATTATTTTCTGTTACTTTATAGTTCATACAATACTAAACTTTACATCTCTGAAAACATTTAGTATTTTTTAAATATAAATAACACACCTCTTTAAATCCAGCTGTTTTGTATGTGTCAAGTAGTAAATAAAATATTTTGTACTTTTATCTTTTCACGATACAGTTATTGGTTCAATGAATCAATGAGTTGTTCATTCGAAAACAACTCGCACCGATTCACTGAAAAGATTCGATTCAAAAGAACAGATCCTTCACGAATTCACACACTGCCATTACAACATCCACGCAGCCAACAAACACAGGATGTCATAAAAGTAAAACAACTCTTTATAACCGCGATTAAAAGCGCAGATATGTTTATGCGCTGTTAGTAAGCTGTCATTTTAAAGACTCGATCCCCGAAGTAAATCTTGTTTTCATCGAGACACAACATCAAGCTTCGCATTACCTGACTTGCTTTGTGAAACTGTTTCTTCAGTCCGGCCACTGACATTCTTATCCGCGTTCGTCCTCAAATGTTTCCCATGAACAGTCGTGTCGGGATGGTTGAGTCTGTGTACTATCTCCACATTGCTCTCCACCCTCTTCCGTCCGTCGCAATGTATACTGTTATTTTGCACCTTGGGACATTGCCCAGATTTGATTGGTGGGGCTGTGCTGAGATCCTGCAGCTATGACGGTCCTAGAGGTCACTCATCGGTGCAGGCGTGTGTCTGCTGCAACAACTTCACCAGAAGGTGATACAGAGGACAGGGTTTGAAGATGTAGGACAGCGTTAGCCTACATAAAGGCTTCTATTCTGAAAGTTTCCGTAAGTCAGTTTCTGTATAGGCACATATGTTAAAGTCTCGAAAACAAATTAGCTTCTTTGTTTTAAATATGCAGTTTATTGAATACAAAATGACCAACAGTGGGGCATGTTGTCACAAAATATGGGGTAAGTTGTCACAGTTGACATAAACCTTTTAGCAAAATGTAAGCTGTAAAAAAAGTATGAACCACAATTCTATATTTAAACAGCACAAATGTAAAAGATAATTTAGATATTGTGTTTATGGAGTTGTATAAACTTACACCAGTAAAGTCATTAAGATTTTTTTTTGCATATTTCGAATTAGTCTGTTAAGCTAACCAAGACTGCACTTATTTAATACAAATAAAGATGAAACAGCAATGTTGTGAAATCTACAGTTCAAAATAAATCTATTTAAATGTATTTATTGTAAATGTAATTATTCCTGTGCTTAATTTTCTGCAGCCACATTGTTCAAAAGTGAAAGTCATGCATATAATTTTATAATAGATTTCTATTTCAATACATGATTGTCTTTTGAGCTTTCTACTCTATGCAACATGTGACAACTTGCCCCACTTTGACATTTATAAAAAATTACCACTGTACTGCATTCAGCTATTTACCCAACAACTACAGCAAAAAATTCATTCATAATGTTTGAGTGTTGAATCCGTAAACGCATGCTGTTGAAGTATTTATTGAGAAAACAGTCTCTATCAGTAATTCTCAATAAGCGGTGAGTGGTTTTTCCGGGATTGTTGCCAGCAGAACACAACTAATGTTTTCCATCCAAGTCTTTGCTTCTCTTTATAACCACCTCTTCATTCTAAATATAATCCATATCCATGTGCACCTTGAATGTAAACATCAAATCTAAATGAATCCACCCAATGAGTTATTTAATCATAATCTCTCTTCATAATCGGTGTATTTCTTCAGAAACTGAATGGCAGGGTCTTGATTGCATCTCATGGCCTCCTGTAAGGCTGTGTTTCCCCACCTGCGGACATCAACAAGGTACATTAGTCCTGTTGGCTGGTATATACTGTAACGTGTAGAATTACTACTCCTATCATACGTGACTTTGAGGAAGTTACCTGTCCTTGAGTGTGCAGTTTGCCCCTGCGTTCTCCACCAGGAACTTGATGACACACAGACGGCCCTCAGAGGCTGCGACGTGCAGCGCTGACCGTCCATCATAATCCACAGCATTCACATCTGCTCCTGACAGAAGGTACCTTTAATAGAGGAATTAACTGGTGTTACTAATGGTTCAGTATAATTCACCATGCAGGTTTAGAGGTCATTATATAAACAGATGGAAAACAAACTGAATTCAAATGCTATGATGACATTCAAAATCAGTGATATTTTGCATCTATAAAATGTTTATTATTATTTATGTGATTGTTTTTGTTGTTGTGTAAATTTTAATTAAATGAACATTAAAGACAGAGCAAGAAATAATACCATTATATCTAAATACTTTACAATTCGAATATAATTCAGCATATTATTTGATACAAATTATAATTCTCTTTTACTTTCTCTCTCTCTTTATGTATATATATATTCTTCAATTTTTGGTGTTAATCTATCATTTTAATATAGTATTTGCATATAATATTTCTAATTTAATTATGTTAATTTTAATATTTTTGTACAATATTTCTATGTAATATTTTTTTGAAATATGCATGTTATTATGGACATCCTACCTGCGCAGAGATATTATGTCTCCTCTGTAAGCAGCCAAAAGTACATTCATAATTTGGTATCCCTGTTATTTAAGAAAGAAATAGCATAAATAATTATGCAATAGCATTGAGAATTGTATATGTCAGTTAGATTAACCAGACCTCTGACTCCACTTTCCACTGTCTGTAACACAGCACCTGTCTGAATGGAGTCCTAATGTCAAAACTGTGCAGCTGGAAGGTTGAAATCAGCTCCTTTGACAAAACAGACACTTTTTTTATATAAAATTATTTTTTTTGTAGGCCATAGTCTTTAAGTGGTACCAGGTGGAGGGGCATTCTTATACAGTACTAGAGAGTATAAGATTGGACATAAACTTGTAATATTATCATAGTATTATAGTAACTATAAGAATACTCATCCATACCTCACAGAAATGGACACCCCTCCATGAATTTCTATTGCAGTCCAGTCCAGGAGACCAGCACATGAGTCCCAGAACTCCAGGAATCACGATCAGCATGACACCAGACTGACTGGACTTAGCAGGCACAGATGTCTGCATCGTAAAACAATTACATTATCCAGCCTAAATTATTCTGCTTTAAATCCGGGTGCACATTTAAAATGGGTACATTTCCATTATTATTAAATTAAGGAGACAATAAAGCATTCTGGACTGTGTCCATTAGAGGGCAGTAGGGGAATGCATAATTCTTTCAGACATTGTTAATTCATGGACACATCCACTGCTATTCATTACTGCCGATTGTTACCATTATTGCTAATTAACGTTGCAGGGTAGAGGCCATTTTAATTAGTTACATGAAAGTGGGAGCAAATTTAATTGCTTCAAAAATCCTGTTAGAGATGTGGGAGTGAATTTAAACCGAAGGTTTGCAGGAAATTAAACACAACTGATGTTAAACCTGCAATATATCACACAAATATGACTCATTATTTACCAGCTTAGTCGCAAACTCACCTTGAAATGAAACATTCTGGAATAATCATTCATTCCAGCCACCTGCATCACAGAAAGCGTGCTGCGGACGGCGTGGGGTGACAATACCTGGTCACCTGACAGGGGGCACAGTCCCCCGTTAGCTAGGGTTGCAGCCAGCGCAGCGCCAGACTCGCAGGTGACTTCTGTCGATAAACACTGAGACGTATGCAAATTTAAAATTCAGCCATGCATTCTTCCTTGTTGAGAATATAATGCACACAGCTGAATACCTGTAAGAGTAAATCCAGCGTGGAATTGATCCCCACACCTTCTGGAAAGCACTGGAATGATTTAGTTATCAAAAACAGATGAGTTTAAAAGACGCTTTGTGAGGTGGAAACAAAATTGATCTTTCAGGGAATTATCCAGAACTTACTTTCTTCTCTTGTAAGTAAAATGAAAGCGCATGAAGATGGATGATGTCTTTCCGCAGGTTTTGATAACTGCAATGGCAGTGACGACAGTTATAATGAACACTAACAAATAAACACTGAATGAAAAAAAAAAAACCAGGATAAAATATCAATTTCTCATGGAAATACCTGGTGCAGTTTAGGTTCGCATGCTCCTTGTTGCAGAGTCTTCTGATGATATTCAAAACCTGTGTGTGAGAAAGGTTTGCTTTAAGATGCTTTCATGCCTTTATTTTTCATCAAATGTAGCTGGTTAATGTAAAATGTAAGCTTACAGACTCATACTTTTCTTCCTCGTCAGTAACTGGTCTGGTTGCAAGCTGTTTCATTACAAAAACAGTCAATAAGAGTGCAATTTTGTTCATTTTTAAATAAGTGACATTGTTACCTGTAATAAAGAAGTGCAGATAATGGCTCCTGTTTCAACCAGAGGACTATGAGGCACACCTGCAAACAAGTTTGCTGTTCTTAAGCTCTGCTAAGACAGATGTTTTTGAACTGTGCAAAACTGGACATAAATCAAAGAAATGGAATACGTGGAATGAACTGACTGAACTGAACCTTGCTTGGTCAGGGTAAATGGAGACTCGTATTTGGAGTATTCCTCCATCCCTACAAATCTGTGCACATAGTCGGATCCTTGCTGGTCCACTGCTAGACCGTATATGAGAGGCCAGGAAATCTCTCCCAGAATGCATGGTTCAGCCCAGTCTCCTAAAGAAAGTCTAGAGCCCGAAAACAACAGCATCTCATTAAAATAATGCATTGTATTTAATCTTGGATATAAGTAGCACAACTATATTTGGAGGAATAGCCAACAATTTATTGTAAAAGAAAAGGGTAATTATCTGGTAGCAGGGGCCCTAAAAATGTTAAAAAAAAAAAAAAAATATATATATATATTATAGCTTAACATTCACGTTAATGGCGGTGTTAAGATAAATTCAATGAAGTTAAGATCTCAATTACAGTAAAAACAGAAATACAGTAAAATACTATTTTGTATACTACACTAGTTATGCTATTTTGTATTTTAATTTATTAATTCCTGAAATGGCAACACTGAATTATCCATTTTTACATTTTCTTATTATATATTTCTCACATAACATATTTTGTCATGATTTCACAAAAAAATGTTTGAGATTAAACAATAATTGCCAGACGCCCCGCAGTGCCACTGTGGACCCCCTAAGGGACGCAAAGACGCCCTGTTGAAAATCCTATTATCAAATCAATTGAATTGGACTGTTGTGTGGTACCTCTGTCCATCCACAGTACAAACTGAAATGCCCCATTTTGTGGCGCTCTCTCTTACATCTTCTTTCTCCTGAAAGAAGAAATGAACAGGATATGAGTCACGATTTGATATTTTTCATGAAACAATCAATTAGAAAATAACCTGTGCTACTTTAAGGCTTCTTTGCACGTCTTTTTCACTAGACGGTTATATAAAAAGAACAACAACAGCAGCGGAAATGGTTTTAACGCACCTTCACAGAGGAAAGTTGTTTGCATTTAATAAACAGCTTTTGTGTTTCCTCTGTGAATGTAGAGAAATCTGGAATGACAAATCTTCCCTGCAATGCTTTCAGGATGAAAGACACAAAGCCAGTCACGCACCTGCAAGATGTTTGCAAATGAAGCATATTAGAAGCGTAACAGATTTGGGTTTTCTAGCATTTATATTTAAGATGCTTTAAATTTGACTACTAGTATCAAGATTCTGTCTGGCCTGTGAAAAGTGCTCCTGTCAACGCTTCCATCTTCTTCCTGTAATTTCCGCATCAGGCTGTAGCAGTCTTTAATCCGTGGGTCTGTTCGGATGATCCCTGAGCTCCACAGGGCCTGCCAAAATACAGACAGATATGACATCCTGCGTTATTGAATATTAGAGGCATATTAAAGCAATAGTTCACCCAAAACTGAAAAATTTGCTAAAAATGTACTCACCCTCAGGCCAGTCTAGATGATTTTGTTTCTTCTCCAAAACAGATTTAGAGAAATGTTACGTTACACTTGCTCACCAAAGGATCTTCTGTAGTGAATGGGTGCCGTCATGAGAGTCCAAAGTGCTGATAAAAATGCTGAATGTTTATAATAAACATCAAGACGTTTTGTTTCCGACTAAAATACCATTCGTAATATTGCTTTCTCCAGTGAAAAATTCATTCGTCAGAATCCGGTGAGAAATATGCACAGATCAACCATCATTTACAAGGACAAATAGTGCAAAACATTTTTTTATATGAAAGGTCAAAAGAAGAAGGAGTTTAAAAGTGGTGATATGGATTATGGACTCATATTTTGACCAGTTTAAAGTTAAAATACCTCGGACACACAGCTTGTCACTTCACAAGATGTTAATTGATGAACTGGAGTCATGTGGATTACTTGTGGATTAATGCGATCACTCTCATTCTGACGGCACCCATTCACTCCATTAGCGATGCAATGCTACATTTCTTCAAATCTGTTCCTATGAAGAAACTATGAAGAAATTATCTACATGTCAGATGGCCTGAGGGTGAGTAAATCTTTGGCAAATTAGAATTTTCTGTTGCCTTGTGTCTATCTATGTACCTCAAAAAACTGATTGCAGTTGACTCTTTCCCCAGAGGCAAAACTATCGAACAGCACATCAGCAGCCCTTTTGAAAAACAATATGTTGTGTATGTCAGTATACATATAGCTAGTTGCTCTTGAAGCGAGTTAAGCGAATGGTGCCTTATGCATTTGAGACTCACACTTTTTTCTTAAAATGACCTTGATTCGTCTCCGGTCTGCCCAAGTGTTGCCATGCTTGGCTGGCTTGGCTGGCATGAAGTTTGTCCTGCTCTGGTACTGTCCGTTTTATGCCTCCATTGCTTATAAAAGATGGCATGCCTAGGGAAAAGAACAGGAATTTCATCAGAGCGGAAAATGAAAACTAGACAAGCATTTCCTGAAGAAAAAAAACAGTACTTGCTAGACAACTTATATTTATATATAAATATATACTAGCGTTCAAATATCTGGAGTCTGTTTTTGAAAGAAGTTTCTTATTCACTTATTTATGCGTTTATGTGATCAGTAAAACAGTAATATTGTGATTTTATTACAATTTATGTTTAATTTTAATATACAGTATTTTAAAATGTAATTTATTCCTATCATGCAAAGCTGAATATTCAGCATCATTACTCCAGTCTTCAGTCTCACATAATCCTCCCAAAATCACTTTAATATGCTAATTTTGTATTCAAGAAACATTATTTTAAGTGTTGAAAACAGTTCTGCTGCTTACTATTTTTATGGAAACCATGATAGATTTCTTTTCAAGATTCTTTGATAAACAGAGAGTCCAAGGACAGCATTTGTTTGAAATAGATTTTTTTTTCTTTTAATAAATTAAACATCTTTACCGTCACTTTTAACATACTGAATGAATACTTTCTCACTGACCCCAAACCTTTGAACAATGGTACATAAAATATTCTATTAAAAAGTAGGAATTAAATGATATCATATATGATTATATCATAAATATCACATAACATTTTACAGATGTATATTTTATATATGTCTTTATAATATTTAACTAGATATGTTCATGCAATGTCTTATGTGAGATCTAATTTAATGGACACTGACATATTTTCATGATTAAGAATAAATAGTGTCAGCCAGCTACACACACAAAATGAACACATACACACAGTGTACAGTGATAAAGTAGCAATTGAATGCTTAAAAATATACAAGTCAGACAAGATCTCCATTTATCATGCGAACAGATGTCTAAAAGTAGGCCAATCACAATACATTGCTGTAGAGGCTTTCAGAGTAAAAAAAAACAAAGCTGAAATCATCTACAAATAATGTTTGAATGGAGAACATACATTTACAGACATTTAGTACTTTAGGTTAAAGGTGCAGAACAAACACTGACCACAATGTTTGAGGAATATTAATACACTGCTGCCTCGCCAGAGCTGTCATAATTCAAACAAAAGGAAGCAAGAGTACAAAGCTACATAAAAAGCAAAAGAAAATGTGCCGCTGGAGATAAATGCACATATTGTTTTATTCTGCTCTTTTACCTGTAGAGCCTGAAGAGACGTAATTGACTGGCCTCTGGGATGGAAAGGTATTTCTTGGCACAGCTTGTGGAATGTTCCCTGCGGCTTTTGTTTCCTAGTAACATTAAAAACATGTATTGAGAGCTGGGCTGTGAAAAATTATCTATATATAGACTATTACATTTTAATTATGTATAGCACCGAGCAAACAATCTGCGCATTATTTGTTCGAGTGAGAACTAGCTTTTATGTGGATTTAGACATAATGATGAATGCTATGCCTGAATTGGCTTATCTAGGTGTTTTACACCTTTTGAAGCCTGATGAAATACAGCATACAACATAATGCTGGAGCCAGACATGTCTTTGAAGCATAACTAATTGCAGGTGTTTAGGGCTGCGGGGAAACGTATAGAGGCATATTACTTTCCCGTGTCGGCATGTGAGCTAACAAATGTTAGCCTTCAGCAGTAACAATGTCTGCAGGGCTGGGATTTTATTACAGGTGAAGTACAAGCTAACTTATTGTCTTTCTACAGACATGCTAAGCAGCGGAGACAATGTCTTTAGGTTTATATATTTCAAAGCAAAGCACAAAGTGAATGGGACCCTTTTGCATTTCGGTGTACTTTAAATTTGAAAAATATTTACTTGCTGATAATATGATTTTAATTATGATATATCAAGCACCTTCGTCAAATTAAACGTTTTATTTTAAAGTATATATTTTCAACGCTTTAAAGAAGCCCACTTATTTTGATTGACTAACATAATTCTGCACATGTGAAGCACTTAATTATAATTTTAATTGAAGAGTGTTTTTGATAATATATTCCAAATTTATTTTAATACATGACACACAATTTTCAATAGAAATAACATTAGTTTACCATAAATGCTTCTGAGATAATCATATTTCAAACACAGAATAACTTATAGTGATACATATAAAGATGTATTTATATCCTACTTAAGTGGGATAAAAAAGCACATAATTCTGCTACTGTACCTGGAATAAATTTGTACAGTATGTTTTATAATTTCATAAATTAAATCAATTTAATAAAGTCATACATTTTCAAAAACATTTTATATAGTTTTTATTTTTCAATATTAAGAGATTTAAAGGTAAGTTGTTTTTCAAACAAGGGTAAGGATATGCATATTACCTTTTTTAGTGTAAAATAAAATTGTTTTAATGTGCAAAGTTAATACATTTTTACATGACAGTGCAACTCTAAAACATCTGTAAACATTATTTGACTAGTTTTACACCTCAAGAATAATACAATTATCAGGAAAAAAATGCCAGAAATTACACTGTAAGTGTCTCTCTGTCTTTTTGTGAAGAAAAGGAGAAGAAAAAAAAAGAGATGACTCACATAATTTTTTCATGGTAATAAACAATCTAGCATTTATCTTGTATTGAACCTGGAATAATCTATTAAATCAAAACATCTCTTTTGCAAATGTCAGCTGAATGGCCGAGTCCATTTTAGACACAGGTGTATTGGAATGTCCCTCACCTCAGCCTTTTTAATAATGCTGGTCATAGTTTTACGCCTCGAGGTTTGTTTTATGTTTGATGCGTGGGTGTGGTTATGCAGGACTCAGCATGTACCTTAGACGCAGTAAACTTCACAGGGTCTGCGTTCCTGTCGGTGAGGGCATCTGTCAGCTCTCCATTCTCTGAATGAGTGGGGGGTAAAGAATAAAACCCAGGATGAGAAAAATCCTCCTTTGCTGAATCTTGAGAGAGGTTTAAAGATTAAGATTAGTGCTTATTTGTGAGTGCAAGATTTAAAAAGGATTTTCGAAGTTGAAAACCTTGAAGCATTGCCTCAGCAAAGAATGTATATGAGGCTATTTTAGAATCTAGGACACTGAGTTTCCTGCAAGTTTAAGACATTGTTTGCGTTGTGTTATGTTGTGTTGTCCTCTCGGTCCAAACCTCAGCAAATCCCACACAATAACATTTTCTGAGAGCTAACACAAATGAAACCATGCTGCTGTGGACAGGGGCCGGAATGTAATCTGTCTATTTTTACTCTTAATCTTCCATCCAAAAGAACAATAAATCTTAAAGGCATACAGTAGTTAACCAAAATGAAAATCATGTAATCCCAAACCTGTACGACATTTATTCCACGGGACAAACACACACACAAAAAATATATTTTGGTCTAGTTAATGCTGTCAGTTTGGTGGTATGGAAATTTATTATAATTTATTAATAAACAGAAACCGCTTATTCTCTGTTCCATAGAAGAAAAATGTCTAAAGGTTTGGAACTACACAATGCTGAATTATGTCCTTTTTTGGTTGAACATCCTCATTTCAAGAAGTTGATTCTGTGCCCAGATATGGTGGTACATGCCAGACGAAGTCATGTAGACGGTACATCCATCCCTTGGGGTGAAACTTCAAAGTAAGTTAATTATGTTTCTTTTATGGAAACCCACATAACATAAATATGGTTTACAAAACAATGTGAATGTGGTTTATAACAGTCTAAGCAGTTTTACTGTTTAAGTCTTTGGGATGCTCACTTGGGGAATATTTCACTCAAAAATGAAAGTTTACTGATCCTCAAGCCATCCAAGATGTAGTTGAGTTTATTTCTTCATGTGAACAGATTTCGGGAAATTCTGAACTACTGTACATCACTTGCTCACCAATGGATCTTCTGCAGTGAATGGGTGCCTTCAGAATACAACTGCTAAGAACATTGCGATAATCCACAAGTATAGGACAATACTTGGCAGAAATACAGCTATTTGAAAATCTGGAATCTGAGAATGCAAAAAAATAAAAATATTAAGAAAATCACCTTTAAAGTTGTCCAAATGCATGCATATTAATAATCAGAAATTAAGTTGTGATATATTTACGGAAGGAGATTTACAAAGTATCTTCATTGAACATGATCTTTACTAAATATCCTAATGATTTTTGGTATAAAAAAAAATTATAATCATTTTGACCCATACAATGTATTGTTGTCTATTGCTACAAATATGTTAGTGCGACTCAAGACTGTGGTCTATATATATATGTAAGGGATAATGTACAGACAGCAGGTTGTTATCGCAGACTAGAGCCCGACAGGTTTATCGGCAGACCGACATGAAGTCAGTCGAGTCATCTTCTATCCACTGCTTTTGCCATACATATTGAAATTTATGTTGAAGTCCTCCATTTTGACTCGTGGTTAAGCATTTTTAAGCCACAGGATGGCGTCAAACTATCAGCGACAGCGGAGTGATAAAATTACTAATGGTCAAGATGATGTGTAGTACCCAGATGAGCCTGTGTTATTAGTTTTACCGGTTGTTATCTGGGAATAACAAACTTTGGAATGTGGCGACTGACCAATCAGAATCGAGTATTCCACAAAGCCATCTAATAAAAATACATTATTATAGGGATTATTGATTATTGACTGATATTTTGGCCAGAAGAGATGCTTTAAAGTGTTTTTATCAATTTGTTTATTACAAACACACAACTTTTCACTTTAATCGATGGACTGAAGTGGTGTGGATTAATTATGGATTATAGATGTTTTATCAGCGGTTTGGACTTTCATTCTGACGGTACCCATTAGTGAACAAGTGATCTACAGTTCTCCAAATCTTTTCCCATAAAGAAACAAACTCATCTTGAATGGCCTTTCTTTTAAATTGCTGCTGCAATCTTCATTTGTAAAGTACAATACATAACTAATTTTAGAATAAATCTATATTTTTACATTTGTAAAAAGTTTTAAATGTTTTTAAAATATTAAATGCATTTATTTTGTACATGTCAGTGAAAGAGGAAGCTATAACAAAGATTCTAAAGCTTTATATAGCATTATATGTGTTCGTCAGCCACATAAAAAAACTATCTATGCCACATCACTCCTCCCCAGAACACACCCACTGCCTTTGCACATTTTATGGTCCAGATGTTAACCACAAGCAGGCTTAAATGAGAGCGTCTACAGAACTGTCCCATTCATTTGGCCTACTTTGAGCAGCACTCTCACACTGATCTTGAAGTTTTCTGATAGAGGTGTATTTAGGCTGTGGTGATCAGTGATCAGAATACACTTTCCCACAGCTACTGTGATGGGTCAATGTCACACACACACACACGCACGCAGACACACATCTACGACACCCTTTTAGTGTTTTGTTTTTGTACCTCTTGTGTCGTCCTCCTTATTTGGCTCCAGCAATTTATTACCATCCAGGCCTCCGTAGCGCTTTCTCCATTTACGCCTGAGAGAAGGTGTTCTCTGAAAACTATAAAAGTTTTTTTATTATCTGCTCATATGGGTTTCTTAAGAAAGCATGTATATGTTTCATTTCAAATATGCATTAACAAGAGATGCATGATTTTTGACAGCTTGCATTTCGCCATAATAAATACCTGTAAACTATATTAAAATATAGGATTTTGTGTATCCACTGAAAAGAGACCTTGGGATCAAAGCAAGTGTGTCTGTGTAACGACAAGTCTAGTCATGAAAATCAGTTCAACTGAGAGAAACATCTGTGTGAGTTCTGACACGGCTATCAATTGTCAGCTCAACTCAAAGCTGTGCCCAAGTGCTTGATGAGAGAACATTTTCTGCTTTAAGTTTAATTAGTTAAAGAGAGCACTGTACCCGGCTAATTGATCAGAAAAGACTGATTCAAGATTCTTTACGCATTTAAAACTGACTTTCCGTATGTTGGAGAGTTAAAAAAGTTCTTACCACAGATAGGGATTTTCCTCTGCTTCTTGGCTTAAGCTGTTCTCCATGATAAAAGTTCCCTTGATATTTTGATAGTCAACTAAGTGTTTTAACAAATCCAAATGGTGTGTTTGTCTAGCATCTGAAGACAAAGATGAGTCTTTTTTGAGTGCACACAGTGAGAAAAGTGTTTGAGCCGGTCTCAGTGTGAACAACCAGTTTTTAGCTGGATGAAAATAGGAGGAACCTAACTGCATCTTGGAGGAGGGATCTCTATCTGGAAGGAGAACCAAAAAGGCAAGAGAAAAAAAAAGTACTAGTGCCACTAGACAACTACTGCTACTAGGGGTTTTAATAATAATAATAATAATAATACATTTGCAATTGCTAATAATAAAATAAATGTATTCAAAATATATTTAAAACTATTACAATTTAGTATATAATAACAATCCAAGTGAAATTACTTAATATACTTATAATTATTATTATTACTACTAACACAATTACAAAAATACTAAAATGCTAAAGTAATACTAATTATGATTATCATTACAAAGAAAATCACTACTACTAAGCTATTAATTCATTAATTTATGTGTTACGTTTAATAATAAGTGTATATTTTATATGTAGTATATAATAATTACATTTTCTACTATTATTACAACTAAAATTACTAGCACTGGTACTTCATTTATTATATTAATATTAATAATTTAAATGCAAAAAAATCTATATTAAATTAATAACCTAATTTAGCTCAAATCACTACTACTGATAATTGTTATCTACTTAATTATATTTATATAATAATTATTATCATATGTAATAAACGTTTATTATTATTATTATTATTAGGTCAGCTAGGTTAGTATTAGTTATATGATGAGAAGGAGGGTTTATGGTGAGTATTATTATGTTATATAAGCCATCAAATTAAATATCAGATCAAAATTTACCAGTTTAAAAAACAAATAAATCACATCAGCCTTATTTGTACGCATTATCTGCAAGCGGTTTCTGTTCTGCGCAGTTAGCGCGCATATTTGACGCTCTGGACGTATTTAAGTTTGTTGTCATGCGCGTGTCCGGTGTAAACTGTTGTCACAAGTAACTCATGCTGCTCGCTTATGCTGCTTTAATAATGCTTGTGTCTTCTGGCTAATGCATTCCCAAATTCTCAGTTTTGTACGAGTATCTTTATTGCGTCCCTCAGTATTGTACAGTCGGTCGCGGAAAATCCCACTTTACAGCTCCGTCTCTAATAGTATTCACTCACAATACAACAACAGTATGCCTAAAAAGGACAAGACGGTAGGGCTTATTACATATTACAATCAATGTTTTAAGAATATCGACATGTATGCATGTATGTGTATGAATCATAATAGCAGTAAGCCATATCGTGGGAGTCACGTATTAGCTTTAATTCTGGTAACGTAACGTCATGATATCCTGCGTGTCCTGTAACAATGTAAAACCCTTTCTCCATTCCCTTTTAGAGCAAAAGCAACCCAAAACCACCGGAGACACCGCCCGGTCCGGTTACTAAAGTTAAAGACGGGACAATTACAATAGCAATACATGCTAAACCCGGGGCCAAACAAAACGCAGTCACTGGTTGAGTATTATAAATATATGAGGAAGCAAACGTAGCTTTTATCTGTGATGAGTCCATGCACCATAAGCGCTGTTTTGTGACAGATGTTTCTGAGGAGGCGGTGGGGGTCGCCATTGCTGCCCCGCCGACGGACGGAGAGGCCAACGCCGAGCTCCTGCGATATCTGTCCAAAGTCCTGGAGCTGAAGAAGAGTGAAGTGTCGTTAGACAAGGTCAGCAGCTACAAACGCCAGCTCTGGTGTATATTTAAATGCTTTCAGCCCGCTATAATGATATTATTAATAACCAATATGCTTCATAGGGCTCCAAATCCAGAGAAAAGGTTATCAGGGTGACTGCAGCTGTCAGTCAGGAGGAAATCTTGAAGAAACTGAGGACAGAGGCTAGTGGTTGATGCTGAAGTGGACTGTTTGTTATAACAAGGAAAAAATGAATCTTTTTCTATGTCACAGACCATGCAATATAACATTTAGATTTTGTCAAATAAAAAGCTATTTTATTTTATGTATTATCTGTTTTTAATTATTTTGTGTTCAATATGTTGAATGCAGCCCAAACATTTTTGTAAGGATGAGGAAATTATGATCTTTTAAATGTATAACATGGCTCAACGATAAGTATTTTTCCCACTGATTCAGATTTTACATACCTTTCCATTACCCATGCACCATTTTAATTTTGACTACATATGGTGACTTTTTTTTATTGTTTTTGTATATATTTTATTTATTTATTGTGAGGGCACTGAGGTTTATCCTTTTTTTTTATTTATTTATTTTTTAGAAATGCCTGAGGTTCAGTGACAAATGTGTTCATTAGAGAGCCTAATGAGTATAGTTATCAGACATTCTCTATTAAGCTAAGAACCCATCAGTGAATAATAAAGATATCAGCATTTGTATTCAGTTTAAAACCTTACCTCCGGTATCAATGGGACATCAAGAATTGAATCGCAGCTGATTTATATCAAAGCATTTTACAGTCACACATATTAGTGCAAATCAGGCTCTTTGTGCATTTATATCAGCTTTGATTTCCACACCATGCCTGAAAATTAGAAAGGATTTTTATAAGTACATTACAAAGTAGAGAAGCAAATACTATTTTTTCCTTCTAGATAAATGACATTTTGAGGCATTTTGAAAAGAAAAGCTGTGAGGACCGACACACGTTTACGTTTAATCGCGCAGCCGTAGCTCTGCATCCTCCTACATTCATTATTCTTGTAATATAACCTTTCCAGAAATGGAAACCTCTGGTTATTTGCCTGTTCCCAGAGCTCATTCTGTAATAAACTGATATTGCATAGGCCTTATGAAAACAAATGATTTCCATCTAAAAATGTATCGGCATGTTGAATTAAAAATCAGTTGTCAGAGATATCCAATTTTACTATATCTAGCACTTGTTATACAATAAAATATTTTAAAATGAATTTGGACCTTCTGTTTAGTGAATTAACAGAAAGGGTTACTGAGACCCCAAATGATCAAATTCTGCTCATCAGCTACTACTGTAGCCTATATATAAACAAATATATGATTTATATAATCTTTTAAACTGGTTGAACTCCACAGGTTGATTCATTTTAGATTTATTCTTAGTGACTCAGAGATTTTTTCTTTCTTGTACAACTATTAGCTTGATTAAACCAATTTGCGTTGTCATTAGCGCAGCCATGAAGACATATCTTGTTATTATGGGATTGTGTGGATGATTTATGCACTGTGGATGGTGAAACCCTACCAGTAATTGAGTAGAAACGTCTCTTTTAGAGCTAAATGAAGATGAGTGGGAGGAGAAGACATGCTGGCCCTTCCTCTACTCAAGTCATATTTCACAAAGCTGCCTTTCTGAAAGCCATAGAGCCACACAATATGTCATGATTTAAACACTGTTCTGTTAATGGGATGAGTATCTATTAAAGTCATTGTGACATATGTTAATTGCAGGATTACTTCATTTAACAGCTGCCCTCAGATATTAGCTGTGGCTTTCTCATGTAAATCTGTGTGAGTCATTGAAATTACGAATTTATATCAAACATTTTTATTTTAACGCTATTGATCAGGCAAGCTCTCATCCTTGACTTCAAATGCAGGCCCTCTGCTGGAAGTGCAGGAAATATATTCAAATGTCCTGGTTGTAAATAAACACCTTAGCTAAACAACACAATCTTTCGCTAGCAGCGACACTCTACTGCATAAATCTATGAATAAGATTTACATATAAATCAAAGTCTCAGTGTTTGCCATGAATATTACTTTAATCTTTCTTTGCAGATATCAAAACTGGTGACTTATTGCTTAGGCTCAGCCAGATCCATCTCTCCTGCTAGCATTATGTTTACAGTATAACTGAAGCAAATGATATTTCAGATCAGCCTATAGCACATGAAACCCCTCAAGCCCTTAACACCAACTTATTGATGTACTGAACTGAGACACCATTGTATATCTTTAAGATCAGTTTAATATTGAATGATGCATTTTTTAATTACCCAAGAGGACAGATGTGTACAGTGACAACACCACATATCCCTTCTGGGACGAGCCTACATCCCGCTTTTATTGTTAATGATGACACTACTCATATATGAAGGTCTTTGCATGCAGTAAAATTGGGTTTATTTAAATAAACACAAACGTAAGGCAAGTTTACTTATTTTTTATCAGTCGTTTTCCAAACTATCTAGCATAATTCATTTAATTTTTATTCCAAACCACATGTGCTCTGTAGGATTGTGGGTTGATTTATCTATTTCCTACTATTTTAAGACAAAATCCAAACACCATATTTTTTGTAAATCTCATTGTAACAAAAGATTTAGATATTATCATTATATTATGTGGCATTTAATATTTAGAAGCAAAATAGGATAAAATTTAACTTAAACATTAATACATAATACCAAAGTATCTTTGAGACAAGCCAGAGCCGCTAAGACAAGTCATGTGACTCGGCGGCCATCTTTGAAACGCCTCTCGGGAATCCAAGTGCAGCTCCTATCTTCTTGAATGCGGGAATATCAAATTCTCCAAAACGGTTCACTAAGTTTACGATTAAATTTCATATTTGAAACCATTAATGAAATCTGACAACAACTGTGTAATAAATGTTGTTTCTTTTTTTCAAATAGCATTATAGAAAGCTTACTTCTCAGGCGAGACCAGACAGGCACACGTTTCAGAATGCTAAATGTTTCTATAGCAACTGGAACTTCTAACTGAAGATGCAGTGATGCTCTGACTTTACAAAGCAGCGATTGGCTATCTTATTCAGAAGGCGGGGCTTCCTGTGATTGATCAGCCATGTTAAGCGTTGCATTTTCCCCCATTTAAAACTATACGAGTCAGACGTTTTATAATCTTTGATAATACTTTAACATTTCTAGAAATTAAGTACAAGTAATTAAACACAAATATGCAAATATGTCATGAATTTCTAAATAAAATAAAAAATAAAATAAAAATACATGATATTTCAAACTTAATGAATGGAAACGCATCATTTGTGATGATAGCAAGGTGAATTGAAGGTGGTTAAAAATCATACAAGGTTAATGCACTTAAACATAAATACACTTAAAATCTGAATTTGAACAATTTGGGGATTCTTTTTGCAAACTGAGAAGTACAGGAAATATTCTCCAATTTTAACCTAAATCAAGCAGTTTTCTATAGTTGCTCTTTTGTCCTGTACTTGAGCGGATTCCATCAGCATTTTAATTAAGTATTGGGTTTTTCCTTCACACACCCACATAGAATATACCAACCAGCAGCTGAATACGGCCAATCTGAACATGTACATCTAGATCACGTGACAATATTCACTGGTGATATGGGAGTAGGGGAAGAATCAAGAGATAATGAGGCCTGGTCTCTCCCACACAGGAAAAGAGAAACCTCTACAGGGATTCATCTTCAAAGAACGGGTATGTGCTCTCGTTTTCACACACACAAACTCATATCCTTGCATAGTTACTTGGGCCCTTGTAATTAAACACTTTCTTGCCTGGATGCACACCCATACGTATTAAATTAAGCTTAAACGGAAATAACAAACAGATTCAAAAGGTCAAAAGCTGACGATTTAAATAAAGAGAAAGTGCGCTAGTTTATTACTCATAATATCTGCAGTATTTTACCAGCTTTGCAGAGGCTGATGATGTCACATGGCGTCCAGCATAGTGATCATTAAAACATGGCCTTTGAAGAGTTTCTCTATGATCTCAAGCGTTATTTCTCGTTATTCGCTTCTTTAATCATGGCAATCCTCTAAACACAAATTCCTGCCAAAGTAAATGAGCGCCATTTATTAGCGTCTGACAAAGCAGCTTATGAGAAAAACTTCACCGACTGCTAAAGTGACGCTCGCACACGTTCTACTGACATGAAAAGTAACGCAAAACGAGATAAGTTAACTCCTGGGGCGCTGATAAAATCGAATTTGCTGCTGGCCGCTTGCATCGGGGCTGATCTGCCTGTCAGAATGAGGAATTGGGCAGATGTAGAAGACAGCTGTAAGTGACATGGCCTTTAAATTCAGGGGCCTGTAAGCACCAAAGGCTGTTCTGCCGTCCTGTCTCCTCAGGCCGGAGACATGAGGAACAGCTCTGCGGTGGCTAGTAAATACACACAACTGCTGCTAGCTAGCAAGGGAATTTGGGAACCTTATGAGTGTTGCCTTGTGTCATTTGTCCTGACTGTTTACATCCACAATTTTCCAATTCCATTGACATTTGTATAAATGAGTTTGGCTGTGTAACACTTCAGATGTACAGCTACAAAAAATGTATTATAATATAATATAGTAGGCATTTTGTTTTATGACCATTTCTGCAAGTCACATTGCCACGCCAGTAGGTGGCAACAAGTGACCATCTGTATGAAAGAGTCCATTAAGGTACATTCACATACCGCATCTTCTGCGTGCTTAAGTTTGTTGTTTCAGATATTGACATAAAGCAAGTGCACACAAATATAGAGCGGCGTGGTTGTTTTTAGATGAAACATGTTAATGGCACATTACCAAAGTATACTTCAGTTTTGTTACGCATATGCATACAGAACGCACAGCCTTTCAATGTGTACTTAGTTTAAACTAGAAAGCTTCATTTGTGTCTAGCTTCAACTGTACTTTTAACTGTCTTTGCTTTTTTGTTGTACCTCTCTTTAGTTTTTTTTTTTGGTCCAGGATAGTGTTGCCACCTTGTGGAACAGCTGATTAGTGCAAAACCAAGTCAATGCGCATGTGAAGCCTGAACATTAAAGTACATGTGGTTACAAAAATTGGATGGTGCGCTTACAGTACATGCAACTAATCTGGTGATGATTAGTCGGCTTCACTGACCCATGGCGGATTAAACAAAAATAGTTGGCAATTTACTCATTTTGTTACCATAATTTTTATTGTTTAATACAAACAATATCACATTTGCAGATACTCATGTTTGCTATCACTGACAGAAATTGGAGTCCAAGCATGTTGATGCAGGAAGCTGAAAGTGCAAGTTTGGAAAAGACCCATTTGAGGTTAGTGACCTCTGAGAGGTTAATCTGATTCTTTCAAGCAGGATGTAATTAGATGTTTAACACTATCAGGGTGTGCTCCACCTGATAAGTACCTTGTCTGACTCATTTCTGAGGCAGGTTGTTTTGTGGTGGTCCTTTCTGATCAATGAGCAGATCAATAGGCAGATTTTTTTCCACAGGGCTTAATTTTGACTGTCACTTTGATAAACGAAACGGTGGAAGTGGAATGCCTTAAGTCCGTGTTTAAAATGGACACAAAGACCAATCTGTGCACATTCAGTGCTTGCCACTTCCTGATAGTCTTGATTGTGTTAAATGCGTGATTATGAAATAGTCCTGATCTCTCTTTCTGCAACAGTGGATATGATGCACTAACGAATTAATAGCTTGTGAAATATTTAAACTTGCTTCTTTGAATTTCTGTATGACCGGGCTGATTCAAAAAACAAACTTTTATCTATAGTTTAACAAAGTAAAAAGTAACGGAAAAGTCATAGACGGAAAAGCACTTGCAAAGCTACGAATGGAAAAGTATTTGAAAACGCGTTAATTAAAGGGAAGTAGAGATGTTTTTTCAGTTTTGTTGAAGTTTGTTCAGAACAGTGGGAATAGCCAATATGCAATATGCACAACTGGTGCGCTAAAGTAAAGATATCTTCTTCAAATCAATGACATACTAAGAATATGCAAAACGAAATGATCATAAATGGACAGTGTGATACAGATACCTTAGTCAGGGTATAGCTCAATTTTTAATTTCTGACAGGAATAAAGACAAGCATGGGATAAAGAAGCGCAGAGCATTCAGTGGATAGAATTGTGTAGCAACCACAACATATCGAAAGTTCAGCTGAGTAAATGTCTTTTCGAAAAAAAAAAGAAAATGGATATAGTTCTGAGTTGTGATGTCATCTAGGATCTTTATCCGCATTAAATACCATTCGTTTAAAATCAATATGGTATCTAACCTAACGAAAGTAACTGTTTAAGAGAGAAAAGCCAAAGCGTATCCTTTAAGTATTGAGGCTTGAGCAATATTCTAAACAACCTATCGTTTCAATCATGTTGTGTGTCACCTGTTGAACATAATAGGCTCTAACCATGAATTTAGCTGTCTTTGTACTTTTCTCAGTGCATAAAATACAGAGAGACAGATAGGTTAATTATGGGGAAAAGCATGGTATGTCAAACACTACAGGGGTTATGGGACTGGGGATGAAGTTTGGGAGGTTGAGGCGGCACATGGGGTTTTTGGAAGACATGCAGACGTGGGCAGACATAAGCGGATCCCAAGGAGACAAATGGGAATCAAATCATGCCCCATAGCGAAGACTGAATATGGCAGTGGAACAAGGGTAAGATTTTAAACCCCTTAACTCAACACTCACTGCAGTGCTAAAAATAGATGAAGGTTTGTGCAATGCACTTGCTGTGAAAACACCCTGTTTCTAAGGCCTTGGGCAAATGTCACTGGCAGATTTTGATTTGTGTGATTTTAATCTGAATAGCTGGTTGATTGATGACGACCATCTTTTGATCGTAACCTGGCAAATGTTTAGCAGTGGTTTTCAGCTGTGATATGTAAAAGAGACTGTGTCGTGTACCAATTAACTGGACAGTGGCTAAACTGCTAACCTGATTTTGCCAAGTGCAAGATGTCAAAAAAGATGTTGACCATGGGACAACATTATGATTGACCAATCAGATTTGAATAAACAGTTTACAGTTTTGTGACATTTAGGCTTACAATCACTGTTTGGTGCTTGTACATCAGTGTTTGTCATTTATCATTTCCTCAGATTTTAGGCATTACTCATGGATAAGGTTAGGTTTAGGTGTAGTTATATGGTCAAGACAGGGTCAACAAAATATGTTGACCTAGGGGCACATACTACTTGGCAAAATCAGGACGTGCGTAGCTAAACCCAGTTAAATGCTTGTCAGCCTGTCCAAGAGAATAAGTGTATTTAGTAAAGCATCCAAAAAATTTTTATATCAGCAGCAGGGAATCATTTTATACATACAGATCTCTCAATCTTGTCTGGTGGTTATATTTTTTAATAGGAGTTCAGAAAGATTTACACACGAAAATGGTTTTCATTCACCCATAACCTCTATTTCCGATCCAGTCGTGTTTGGAAAGAAGAACGAGTTTGCTCACCACACTGTTTGATTTATGAACTCATTGACAGGGGTTATGGGCTACATCTTTCCAGTTAGTTTATTCCCACCGCATATTATTTGATGCCATCCATTGTCATTTTGTAAATGGGAATTGTGCAACAAATAACATTTTTTCCTCTATTTCCTCTATTTTAACACACCCCAGTCTATGTTTTTAAGCCTTGTCAGAGTTATATGGGCACAGGAGATTGGCAGAATTTTTCTAAAAACGCTTGGTGTGTTTGCCATTGATCGGTTATGTTTTGATACAGATATGGACTAAAGAGAGTGAGTCATACGCCTCACGCCCATTGTTAAAGGGTCCTGTTGGGAAATTAAAAAACATCACCTTCAGTTAGAACTCTTGTGCGAGTTAATCCCCGGCATATAACTGACAGCGAACATATCTTATTTCCACAACACCCTAACTGTGAGACGCATTCTTCAAATTCCTGGTAAATGTGAATGTTGTCGGGCAGAAATTGTTTGATCTTCTGATACACAAATAGCCTATCAAATTCAACCTTAAAAATAATTTCCTCTACATATGACGTCACAGACGGGCAAAAATATTAGCCTATTACATCTACCCAAGAAAAAAAGCCCTCTATTGGAAAACTTTATTTTAAATAAAGAAAAAACCTATTCACATTCCAGTGAGGCTTAGATGAGTCTAGACATGCTTAAGTAGTGAGGCGTCTACACTTTCAGAGTGCAGATGGCTCTTGGCCCCTTGCAATTAAACACATAAATGAGAAAATTATTAAGCATTTCCTAAAATCCCTAATAAGCAAACTTCCTTTTCACATTGCCACTCATAAAATACTAGAATGTTCAAGTGCTCATTTGAAGTTTCTAGAAACTTTAAGGATTGAAATGCAAAATAAATCAAGTAATAGATATTTAATTTATCCAAGCATATGACTTTCCCCACATTTTATGCATGTGGTTCAAATACAGTCAGATACGTCTGGCATAATTACTGTATCACCAGGAGCCCCTTTCTGTTATGTCCCTGCTGTGTATGTGAAGAATATTTAGAGTCAGGCATCTGTATCCACGTTCTGGTGTACAAAAAGTATTCCTGATCACTGTATATAGCTCACGCAATATAGATGATAGATAGATAGATAGATAGATAGATAGATAGATAGATAGATAGATAGATAGATAGATAGATAGATAGA
>JAUMHP010000084.1:28911-41834 GCA_032361065.1 Enteromius trimaculatus
GAATATAAACCTAACAGACCACTCAGATCATTAGGATCGAATCAGTTAGAAATACCAAGGGTTCACACAAAACAAGGGGAATCTGCTTTTAGTTATTATGCTGTCCGGAGTTGGAACCAGCTTCCAGAAGAGATCAAATGTTCTAAAACTCGGACCCTCTGTAGACAGCAAGATTACAACCACATTCAAGGTCCACAAAGGTACCAAGAACATTAATAAAATTGTCAATCAGTGGTGCAACCTTAATTTTATGAAACAAAAAACTAACTAAAATAACAGCTTCGTTCAACAATTCTTCTCCTCCACATCATGTTAAAGTCATGTGACCACGATGTAGTTTGTTTATAGACTACATTCAGCTTTTTACTTCTGTCAAATGTATCAGGCTTCAGAATTCATTAAAGCTGTGTTCCTGAAGATTGCCACAAAAAAGGTGTAAGAACCCTAAACTTTTGTTGGTCAAAGATCTTATTTTCTACAAGATTCAAGTCAATGGAAAAATCTTTTTGAGGTCTTGTCAAGGGTTGCTAAAGTCTGGGTCGGCCTACAAAGATGCATCACGACTATTCCACTATATTCACTGATCAAGACGTTAACATTGAGTAAATTATATTTTTATTGTCAGTTGCTTTGCTTGCACCAACAAAAATAATTCAGAATGAAGCCATTAACAAACCTATTGTGTATCTTCTATAAGCAAACAACAGCAGTGTTTGATTCCTGAATGTTCCTGAATGTCCCTTAGCACAACCCATTGGTGTCACAATGTAACCTGCAGAAAGCTGCCAGTGTTTTACTACAGCATGCATTTTTTTAAAAACTGTTTTGTGTGTGTTAATATTATTGCATACCTGGCAAAACACAAGAAAGCTCAAACGTTTACAAAAGTAGCACATCTCTCCTCAATAAGCTACATTACTTTAAGCATCATACTTCCCTTTAAGTTTGGTTCACCCAAAAATGAAAAGAAAATTAATTAATTACTCACCCTCATGTCGTTCCAAACCTGCAAGACCATTCATCTTCAGAACATAAATTTTAACATTTTTGATGAAATCCCAGAGATTTCAGACCCTCTATAGACAGCAAAACAACAGACAAAAGTATTCTCGTAGCTTCATACAATTAAGGTTGATCTACAGATGTTACATGGACTGTTTTATTGATGTCTTTACTACCTTTCTGGGCTTTGAACGTGTCAGTTGCATTTCGCTCTATGCAGGGTCAGAAAACTCTCAGATTTCAGCAAAAAAATGTATTATTCAGATAATGAATTACTGGTTTGTAATTAATGTCAGAATTAAAATTTCTCAGTGAACTTTCCCTTAACAAAATATGGGCCTAGTAATAGGGTTAGAACATGAGAGCACTTATAGTCTGCAATGACAGAAAATGGATGGAGAAAAGCTTGGGAGGTGGAGGGATGCCCTCTGACCCTGCTGAAGGGCATGATGTGTGCTTAGATCAGATTGTGATGACTGGTCTGTGGGGCGATACAAGGTTAACAACCACTAAAGGTTGATGTCTCAGATTGTGCTTTTCTGTTGCTCAAGGCCCGTCAGACACAAGGCTCCCGGGCTGATGGTGCAAATGGGACTGCAGTATCGATTCGACCGTATCATATTCAGCATGCACCTTAGCATAGATCAATGACATTCAAACTCAGTGCAATTCAGTGGTTGTCCAAGAGCACAAAATAGATGTGTTTCTATTCTAATTGGAAACAAAACGATAGAGTAAAGTATTGGCTAAAGTAACTGATTTGTCTAGGACTGATGGAAATTTTGTTACTTTTTTCAGAACTTGAAGCTGAATTCTTTTTTTAGAATTAAGGATATACTGCATGTTTTTGTTTATATTAAGTTCTCAGTCCTTCCTTTACAAATCTCCTTCATAACTATAAACTGATGAACTGCTGCCATCTAATGGAAATTATGAGTAATGCAGAACGTTTAAAAATTGGGAAAAACAACAGATGGAAAGAGACAGATTTGAATCCATCCATGTTTTGAAAAACTAAATAATATTTCAACCCTTTTGTAATTGTAGACACTCCGTCTAATTTCTCATCTGTTTTGGTAAGTATCAGTTATAATACCTGATTATATCCTCACAGCTCTTGGTTGTGAACTGAACTGTGCGTTACTCAGCAGTTTGAAGCCCTTTGAGAACTGAGAGCTGCTCCTTTGGGCTTCTCCTGCTAATGAACTGCAGGTGGTTTAAAGATACAGCTGTGTCATTCCTATTATGCAGCACATTTTCATATCCCCATCATATGTGTTGGAATATATTAAATAAACTCATTTTAAAGATGGAAATCATATGTATCATTATGTTAACTACATTTTTATATTTTGAGAAATGAATACTTGTTCACATTAAATGTAAGTTATTTATAGCATTTTTGTTTAATAAATGTTGTTTTGAACTTTCTGTTTATCTTTTCACAATATCAAAATGGATAATGTTAATAAACGCTTATTCATCTTTGCAACACATGAATAAATTACATTTTAAGATATATTAAAATAGAAAACAGTTCATTTAAATTGTAAAATATTTTAAAATCTTACTGTATATTTAATCAAATAAGATGTCAATCATGTATGTATTTATGTGTACATTGACACATGATATAGAAATAGCAAAATAGAAAGTAAGCCCATTGTGAGAGTTTCTCAGCTTGACCTGAGCATATTTTCAAAAGGTAAGTTCAAAAGTGCTGCGTAACAGGACTGATCCCTCCAGGGTCTGACGGAAACAAAGAAGTGAGGGAAGGAATGACCTCGATCAGTCAAGTTTAGCTACAGCTGCTGGAGAGGTTCAGGGGCGAGGAAATGGCATGATCAGTGTTTTCATTTTTCCTGAGTCACTCAACCTCCTCCTCTCTTCTACTATGTTTCCATGGTGACCCGCATCTTGGCATGAGTCAAGGTGAGCGTCGATGTGAGGGGCTAATTAGTGCGCTTTGTGAGGAGAGAAGTACTATGTGCACGTTATAGCTACTGTTGACCATTGTTACCCAATTAATATGACACTCTACAGACTTATGCTATCTTAATGTTTGTTAAGGAATGCCTTGGGCAGGAATAGCGGCTTGCAATAAAATGAATTGTTTCTACTTTGGTAATATCAGATACTGGCACGATTGGCTTTTTATTAAACTGTGGCCACCGCTGCATTAGCTGCTGACAGGCTTCATCCCCTCAAATATCCTATTAGAGAGACCGAATGAGACGTTTCGACCACCGCTATGCTCTATGAGTCAGCGGTTGGGAAAACTGATTGTCTGCAGGCTGGAAAGTAATGGTCTGGAGAAGAATTTTCTGTTATTTCCAGTCCCGCCTGAGTCACATGTTCCCCATAAGTCTATAATACCTTGAGAAAATTGTGCATTAGTATTCTCATTTCTCAGGAAGGCAGTTTTTATCTGGTGTAGTGAAGTGACCAGTCAAACCATGACCTATTGACCTTGTCTATCACTTGCGGATGTCTTAGCTAACAGCACCTAGCTAGCACTCACCAGAATCTGACCCAGACATTTCCTCTCATGGTGTCTGGAGGTATTTTCACTCGGAGACCCCACATTTTAAGAGTGTTATTTTGCTTACGTTGCTGTTAATTTAGCACGCATAGACAAAATCTTTGCTTTAACTGTTTAAAAGGATGGAAAGGGAGTCCTTTTCTTTAATAGAGTCACTGGGAGTTCACAAGGGTCCTTATGTACAAGTTTATGCCAGCCATTTGACTCTTTCTTTTTTCTCTCAGGATACACACAAAGGAAATTGGCACTCTAGAGCTGAAGCCGCAAGCAGGACCTATTTATAATACAAGCACTGAGCCATAATTATGAATTTCACTGATGCTGAGGGGGGAGTGAACGATCACATGATTTTCAGACTGACTGATAATTAAGGCCCAAAGCCAAAGCTTCATACCTCTGAATATTGTAAAAGCTCTTTTGAAGTATAGCCTTATGTGCGTGTATACGTTTCTGTACAAAAGTTGAGGGTCAGTAAGATTTTAATTTAGAAATTAATAGTTTTAGAGAAATTAATTTATTGTTTAATTAGCAAGGAGGCATTGAATTGATTAAATGTGACTGCAAAGATAACACAAGGTTACAGAAGATGCCTCGGCATGCCTAAAATTTTAAGTGATGAAATAAAGCAGAATACTAGTGCTTAGCCAAGGGCTGCCGCTCTTTACACCAGCAGAAGATGAAGTCATGCACATACATCATGGCCTTGAGGGAATGAGGTGGAAGTCAAGAGGTAAATATATCCACTAAATATTATTCTCTGAAAATCAATTTATACAGTTCTGGGCTGTACAATATTTGTAAGCGCTAGAACAAACCCAGTCACATCAGTTGTCTGAGCAATCTTCAGCAGGTGAACGAAACAAACACTCAAGCTGATTAAACATTGTGTTTCGACTTGGAAACATTATAACACTATGCGGTTTTATGCATCTTTTAATATTTAATTTTATGATCTCAGTGGTGTTTCAGTGGGGATTTTTTTATGAAAATGTTTGTTTTGTGAAGTGAGCAGATACTGGTGCAGTTTGATAACTAGCTTTGACTAACTAGCCTTTAAAGAATCTGTCACTTCTGTCATTAATCATGTTGTTGTAAACTGTAAAAGCTTCGGTCATCTTCAGAACACAATTTAAGCTATCTTGGATGAAAACCGCAGGCTTGTGACTATGTCATTTACTGGCAGAGAAATAACAGTCAAGGTCTGTCTGCCATCAGTGGTTCAATCTGAATACAAAAAGTATTCTCATCGCTTCATGAAGGTCAGATTGGTCCACTGATGGCAGAAGGAGTATCCTGTCATTCATACTTTTCTGGACCTTGACAGTGTTCATTACCTGGCAGTCGATGGAAGACGAATGAAGCTTTTACAGGAAGTGAGTAATTACAAAATTTTCATTTTGGGGTGGAGTAACGTTTAATTTTTTTAAGCATAACTCACTGTATATATCACTTTACTACTTTTCAAAAGTTTATAAACAGTAAATAATTGTGCAGATATTAGTACTTTTATTTAGCAATGATGCATTAAACTGCTCAGAAGTATCAGGAATTATGTTTATAATTTTACAAATGATCAAATTTTTTAACTTAAAAATGTTAAGTCTTTAACACTTATAAAAATCATAATTGTTTCTTGAGCAGCAAATAATCATATTAGAATGGTTTCTGAAAGATCATGTGACACTCAAGACTGAAACTGAAGTTTTTCTACGACCAGACTAAATTATATCTCGATATGTTTTTAAATGGTATCCAGTTGTTTTAAATAATAATAATATTTCAAAATATTACATTTAATGTATTTCGATAAATGCAGCTTTTGAAGCATAAAAAAAATAACAGTAGTGTATATACAGTACTGTGCAAAAGTCTTAGGCCACTAGTATTTTCACCAACCGACCTAGTCAGTTATTTCTATTTTTTGCGGTAGCGTGTAAGATGGAAATATCAGATTTACATTTCTTTATTTTTGTCATTAATTGTAATAATGCAGTGAGATTATTGTCTGCACAAGGAGTTTGATAACAGCCAGTGCTCCACACAGAGATCTGATCATCATCCATCTGTCTGGAATGACAAACTGAGACAGACTAAATCCAGAAGAACTGTGGCAACGTCTCCAAGATGCTTCAAAAAAGCCTACCTGCAAAGCTAACACTACTGTTCAAATTTTTAGACACTTGTGTAAAAATGCTGTAAAAAAAAAAAAGGATGCTTTCAAAAATAATGCCATAAATAGATTTCATTTTTCAATTAACTTCTATCAACTAAATCAAATGAATATTTGGTATTACAGTTTTTGGTAAAACAGCTTCTGTTCTGAGGTACAGTTGCGCATAGTTTTTCAGGTAGCTTTCCAGGTAGGTTCTTTTGAAGCATCTTGGAGACGCTGCCACAGTTCTTCTGGATTGAGTCTGTCTCAGTTTGTTCTGTTACTTCATGTGATTCCAGACTCTGTGTGGAGCACTGGCAGTTGTCAAACTCCTTGTGCAGACAATAATCTCACTGCATTATTACAAGTAATGACAAAAAACTGAACTGATATTTCCATCTTACACGCTACCGCAAAAGATAGAAATAACTGACTTAAAACCATTTTTATTGGTGAAAATACTACTGGCCTAAGACGTTTGCACAGGACGTTGTATATATGTATATTTTTTAAAATACTAACCATATATTTTTTACTTCAAAATTATCGCGTTTTAGAGCCATTCATTCATGCAATTTGTGCTGACATCCTGAACAGCAGAGGGAGGTCAGTTATACATAATTGAGGCTGCTCAATAATTTATGATTTGGATATTGATAACACTGCAGATTCTTTTTGAGTCAAAGCACTAAACCAGAGCATTAAAAAAATACCTGGCACTGATTTTAGCATTACTTCATCTGTATGTTGTTCTGAATGAAGCATTAGATGAATGCATTGGTAATGACAGTACGTTTTCCAGGGCATTTTAACAGCATTTAATCATTAATTAAATTGCATGAATGAATAAAGTACTCAGAGTGAAAGAGAGAGAGAAGTCGTTTGTTTGCTCTATTCTGGAATATGAATGAGAAATAAAATAAAGAAACTGAATCTTCATAAATTGAGCCTTTGCTGATTATCTGTGCTGATTTGACTGTGAATTGTCAAATTGTCTGGATAGCATATCAAAATATATCAGGATTGTTCCACAGAGGAGGAACAATGCTGGTCGGTCTGGCAGAATGGGCACAGCAGAAAAAACACTGCACCAAAATTCAGTTCTCTTATCATGCCATAAAGCCATGCAGTGCCTGCAGCAACCTTATCCAGGTCAACCACTCATTCAGTAGGGCTGTAATAAACTAAAAAAAACATGAAACGATAATGTGACATTTCGGTGTAACAGACAAAAATGTATGGCAGAACTTAATTCAATCCATTGAAAATGGACTGGAATGTGAAAGTAGTCTTATATAACAGGTGGTTGTAATGGAAGGGCTGAAAAATAAAAGGGCTTCATTTTAATTTCATATTGACCTTTTGGCAAATATTCTGGCATTTATACGAATCAAAACAGATAATCGGAAGATGCTCAAAAACTCTAACGACTACCTCGGATGGACACTTTACATCCCTTAAGGTCGCAAAATAAGCAGTACCTTATATGCAATATTTGGCACACAGAAGATCTAAAGATATGTTTTTTAAAAATGGAGTGTCACGTTTTTAGAACACGTGTCATGTGATCCTTAAAAAATGGCAACACAAATATGTCTGTCATAGCTTAAAGCCCTGTTCACACCAAGAACGATAACTATAAAAGTAACAATATTTGCTTCCACACTAACAAAAATATATTGTCTATTTATTCTAAGTGCATGTGTATCTGTCGCTTTAAATTCTTGAACTTGCTATAGCAAGATGGATTTTGATTGGCTGTCAATGTTATAATCCCTCATCAGCTAGAAAATATCGTTCTGAAATGTATTCCAACTATATCGCTTCTCTGTGTCTTTATCTGTATATAGTTGTGGTGTAGACTCTGCTATTCTTTAAAGACCATGCACGATAATGATTAAGATAACTGTAAAGATAACGATATTAGTGTCCACACCAGCGAATTATATCGTCTGTTTATTCTCAGCGCACACGCATCTGCCGCTTTAAATTCTTAAGCTCGTGAGAACAGGACGGATTCTGATTGGCTGTCAATGTTTATAGCGTTCATCAGCTGGAAAAAATCGTTCTGGAAACTATTCCAACGAATCCTTTATTGTTATCGTTGTGGTGTGGACTCTGCTATTCATTAATGATGCTTGGCAGTGGAACAAAAAAAAAAAAAAAATTAAGGGAGTCATAAAAGAACACTATTTTGTGTATTTGTTGTAATGCAATGTGTTTGCACCGTTTGAGGTTCAACAAAACATTATTTTCATATACCGTACGTTTCTGTTGCTTCTCTCTGCCCCGCCTTTCTGAAAGATGTCGATTTTTAACAAAGCTTGTTGTTCTGGAAAGTGCGGTATGCTCTGATTGGCTAGCTATCCAGTGCATTGTGATTGGCCGAATACCTCAAGCATGTGATGGGAATGTTACGCCCCCTTACCATATTTGGAAAAACACATCATATAACAATAACAGCGAGAATAAAAGTCACAAGCAGCCTTTCTTTGAGTATACAACTGGGCGGAGTTATGTAAGTATTCCAACACAGTGAAAGAGTTGTGGGGGCGTGTTTGGATGAGGTGTTTTGAGAAGGTGTGCACAAGTCTTAACTTTTATAGAGATCTCTTTGGGTATATGACTTTAGTCTTTGCACTAAAGTTGCGGCGCTGAGGTGAAAAATGTTGCAAGTTGCAATGTCATCGCATGCTAAAAAATGCTAATGCAGCAGTCAAATTTGTCCATCTTGTGCATTAACATAGAAAAATAATGGTAACCTACATTTGTAAACATCTCCTTTTTTACTTTGAGTGGGTTGTCTCTTAATGTATGCCACCATATTTATATCACATGACTGTAGAATGGGCAACTGACAAATTTACGTTATATAGCACTTTCAGGCTTTATATAGAGCTTGGGGGAGGTCGGTGCAATGCAGCTGCATTATAAACTACCAATAAAACAAAAAAATCAGTGAGACTTTTAATCTCTATGAATTTTAATTATATAAATAAAAACAAATAGTGGCTGATGTATTCTAAAAACTCACCTGTATCAGTACATTATTCACTTATTTAGTCCTCTAAAAATAAGAATGGATGCCAGATGTTTATAATGGGCCCATAGGGTAAATCAAATAACATGCCATAGGCCTATGTAATGTAATATTAGACATTAAAGGGTTACTTGGTGCATTGAAAGTATCACTAACCCCCCCTCCTCCCCGCCTAGCCCCACTTCTTCAGACAGTAGCTGCATCTGTAGTGTAATTGGCGGGTGGCTGCAGCCAGAGTTGCTGCAACCATCCCGCTCTGCTCGAGAACAAAAATCTGCCAACCCACACACACTCTCCGGCCCCTCCCACACACACACACACACACTCACACAGCAGTGACTGCGCTCCTGAACACCCATCAGTCGCGAGACACACGACGCTCTGTTAAAGTGGCCCGCTTCAGCATACGGTATGTATCACTTTCTGTCATGCAGACTACAGAGGCAGCGCTCTAGCATTCGATGCGGTCTCTGGCGCGACTTTTACGCAGTGTCGCAGTGGTCCGGACAAAGAGTCTTGCGATGCAAACAGTGACACTTTGCTTTATGAGACTGTGACGTCGCGGAGGGTGCGTATCCTTATTTGACCGCATATTTGTCTTCATCTTGGCGTTATTGATGACTTTGATCGCGTACTAGTGGCTTACGGGGCGCGAGACATACGCATTATGATACATTCTTAATCGCTGTATACGACGACGAAAGAATTAGGTAATTAAACGTCCAGACAGTCGTTTAAATATACCTGTAATTGCGACATATGTCTGGAGGACAGAGTGTACGATCAACACCTTACTGTGCTTTATCCAAACTAACTGGATTAATTTAGGCGATGGACGGAGGTTGGCGAAGGGCTCGCGCGGACGGGCTAACTTTATATGTTGCCTTGATTTGTTTATTTATTTATTATTTAACAGGTTGTAAAATAATTTGTCTTTGACAGTAGCTATTTGAAGTGTTCTTGTTATTTGAGTATTTTGTGCTTGTGCTAAATGACCGCGAGAAGTCATTATTTGCTGCATGACGCACTTCTACACAGAAATATTAGGGAGGCTGTGTTAAGATGCTAAACGTGTACGTCTTTGCCTGGAGAAATATATTATGCTCAGAAGTTGTGAGGTATAATCTGAAATGCTCATGTTAGAGTTGCTGAAATGATCGATTCTTTTAGTTCTTTGGCAGAGGACAAAATTGGACCCAAATATGTAATTATTCTGGCTGCAGATCGTTTTAGATTTAAACAAAATATTCTTGTGAAAGAAATGTAGCCTATATTAATACTTACGTTTTACAGATACTTTAGAACTTTTAAACTAAATATTTTTACACAAATATTTATTAATAAAGAAAATGTGGTAACTCATTTATTAGCTACAAATATACCACAGATTCCTATAAAACGTTTCAAGTTTTATATTAAAGTTTTTATATTACATAATACAGGTACACTCATTAGTTCATGATCACATTACATTTAGTTAAAAGCAAAACTTATTTTAATAGCTTACAATAACCGCTCCGACGGCCTTTTTTTTTTTTAACCCGCTGTATGTTTTGATTCATAAGACAACCTTCTCAAACGATTCATTCACTAGTCGCGCTATACGTTCACTAAAAAGAGCCGAACCAAGATTTATTTATTTTTTTATTAATGAGCCATATGAACACACTAAGTTTTTCAACAGTCTACTTTACAGAGCCAACTCATCAGGACTGCTGTGTGATGTGATTCAGTAAAAAGAGCCGACTCAAATGAGCCATTCGTTTGAGAATCAGACGGCACAGTTAATTAATTTATTTAATTTACTAAAAAGGCTCATCATGGTATCTCACCTCACTGTTCACACATCTGATCGGCAATTGGACTGCACTGGTCCTGCTGTATGTGTTTTATTGACTGAAAGGGACCACCTCAAAAAGACTCGTTCATTCTACAATAAAATTCCAACCAAAATATTGGCTCTGTCTCAAAATCTAGTAAGATGCCTTCCTCGACAGCATTCCACGAAACATATAATGCTGCATGAGTAAGCAGTCCGGATTTGATGACGGATCAGTCATCTCTACAAATTTTTTACTATCATTGTTTTTCAGGCTATTTACTGTAATCCAACAATATACAATTGTACAAAATCTTGATACATTTATAAACTTTTAGCAATAAAGGTTCCCCAAATTGCTGCCTAGCCTGTCAGTAAGTTTGACAGCCACTGATTCGTTTGTTGCTCAGAGACTCAGCGTTGCTGTCTGTGACTCTCTTTCCCTCCTCTCTCAATTTTTGTATGCAATACGTCTGTGCATCTGGCCGCTTAAGGACCATTCACGAAAAATAATGACTAAATGGATGACTCGCTCCATGTTTAAATATCATTGTGGAGGCCAATTAAACCCACAGAACAACTCTTTTGCTTCATTCGACACAGCTGATGTTTGAGTCGAAAAGTTCAACTGTTTTACTCTGAATTTATGGATATCACAGTAGTACGGAAAAACATCAATGAACCAAATAAGACCTGCTTAATCTAAATGATCCAAGTACTCTAATTTATATAATAAAGAGGTGATGATGTTGTTAACTTTTGAGGAGATACAGGGGACTATTTTAAGTACATTTGTTCGTCATCTCAGAGCTAAAATGATTCAGTCGTTCCTTAGTTCTCATTTCTGTCTGGGTGGGATTTTTACATAGAGAAACACCCACTGACAGGATTAGCTGCTGAGTCATTGTCCCATTGGTACTGGTACTAGCCTAAAGCAAAGTATGGTGGAGGTGCAGAATTTTTAGTGGACCTGCTTTCCTTTGAGTGTTTTTATTATAGTATGAGATAAGAACCTCTTATTTAATTGCCCTTGTTTTGTGTGCTTTGTTATAGAGAGATTCTTTATTAAGCTTTCATGATGTCATTGACGCAAGGCTCAATGTTAGGACACTGAAGGGCACGTCCATCTGCCACAGAGTAAAAATGGGCCATTGAAGACATTAATGACAAGGGTGATTGGGCTTTACCAAAGTGACTCATGCTTAGTTCCGTCTGACATTGGAAAATGCTGAGAAAGGAACAGCCATTTTAGTCTTGTGGTTTCCATGGACGACGTAAATGAATGGTCCAACATAGAAAATATTTAGCAACTCAACTTTGGACTTATTGGATAATCCTTACGGATTTAGGAACGGCCATTTGAGACAAACAACCTCTTATTGGTGGATTACTCAGCGGAAAGGGACCAAACTTAAGTGGCAGGTGCCCGACTGTGGATTGTAGCACTTTTGATTACAAATGAATCTGTTAGACAGACATGCAGGTTTGTCTGTCTGTGTCCTCAAACATCTGACTAAAATAATTGCTTTGCTGTGGTCAAAACGGTTAAATTGTAATTTACTTGCTTACTCTGAGTCAGCTCGTTAACTCATTTAAATGCATACCGGTAGAACTCTACATAACGGCTCGTTGCAACTGTTCATTAAGTTTGTATTAAAGCAGCTTTCATTATAAAGAGAATTAAAGCGGTCTTCGTGAAAGCGCAGACTTGTTCGAGTTGAAAATGAGACATGATTTCACACACTCTCTTGTGTGAACCGCTCAGGGCCATAGCGAGGTGATATGATGTTGTACTCTCACATTTGCTCCTAGCTCACCCTGCGGTGACATATTTCAGTCTTTTATTCTGAAGGCCGTTTGTGATGGTGGGTATGTGGGTGAGTGCTCTGACGGCCATCATTCCTGGGAGCTTGCAGATTTAGTGTGGGAGGATCACCCTCTCTTTCCTTTGTAGCGCTGCAGTGAGAATTCCTCCACTGCTGCTGAATCACTTTGGTCTAAATTGTTGCTTGTTCTGGTTTAAGATCTTTCACCTCATTGTTTGTTCATCATACAGATTGCCTTAGGAGATGTTCTGTGTTAAACGTGGTTTCTTTGGTACAGTTCTTTGTGTGAAATGTTACTGCGGCAGGACTGGATATTGGGAATGAGAAATGAAAGCATCTGTAATCTATGAGTTAAATTTAAGCTTGAGCTCAATAATACATATTGAATTTATTAGTAATGCATTTGGATGAGACATTGCCACTTATAATAAAATAAACACAGATATTAGGGCTTGTTTTGGATTTATGCTGCTGACCAAATAAATGGCCAATGAATAATATATATATATATATATATATATATATATATATATATATTTATA
>JAUMHP010000084.1:41934-52557 GCA_032361065.1 Enteromius trimaculatus
GATGAAGATGTTTTTTAAGTTGCAGCCGTTTTTTTCTGTTTGCATGCGTTATTTTAAAGTTGCAGCCATTTGTTTCTTTTTGCATGCGTTATTTTTATATTGCAGCGTGTTGAGCTCTCTCGGCCACCGTAGTACGGGGACATTTTATAGTGTTTAGTATGCCGTTTGCATTTGAATGTAAGTGCTTGTATTGAGCTTCATAATTAATTTAGCTTAACTTTTAGGTTCCTACATTTACATGTGGCAACATTAGCCTTGCATTTATTTTCTACAACTTAAAGTGAGGACACAAGGGGTTATGGGCAAAATAAACCCAAAGAGCACAGATAAACTTTGGAAATCTGGCAGAAATAGTGTACCATCCTGGCACCTTTAATATGCATACTATTTTCAACATATTATGATTTAAAAAACTTTATCTGGCATACTATTTAGGGCAGACAGTCAACATCTGTGCATTAGATAGCACAAAGGTAATACTGTCTGTGTACCTCTGGATAACAACAAAGTTCAGAACAAGACAAAAGGCTTTAATGACCACAGCTGGACACCATTACATTTAAGTACATTAGTATTTCAAATTCTTTAATTAAGATGCGTCTTTTTACGTGTTTTGTTGTTTGTTGTAGTTTAAATGTCTAGTTGTATTTGTGAAACTGTGAAAGATAAGTTACCCGGCTTTTTACTTCTGATTCTAGGTCAACTTGCAATAGTATACAAATGTTTACTTAGATTAGAAAGATTTATTAATTCACAAGTTCATATGATTCGGCTTGGCTCGATAACAGATTTAAGCTCTAATGTTGCCTATAGAGACAAACATACATTTCAACTGAGACAGGATTACAAGACGGGAAGTTAAAAATGAGTTGAAAAGAGTTAAAAATGTAATCATTAAATTAAGTCCATACTAATAAGCCAACACACACAGTCTGTCACAATGTTAATTGACAAAGTCAATCGTTTCCAATATAGCAATTTCTCATTCAATTTGCACTCTGTCACTGTCAGCTCTACACTGAGCTCATATCTGTCTTAGTTCCCCCTAAAATAAACATACTAAATGTGTGAATAACTCTGTTTTCTTTTAATACTAGAGAGTGGTATTAAAGCTGAAATGTGTGATTTCTTTGCCACTAGCATCAACAAACTGGACTGCAAAAATAAGGACTGTTTTTAAAAAGCATTTACAAGTATTCTCTCCATCTGCCATTGGTCAAACTGACAGTCCCACCAAAAAGTCTGCAATTGGATGAGCCAATGTTCCTGTTGTCCGGCTGATCGGGACACACAGAGCCCCAGTGTTCACTCTTGTCTGTGAAATAAACATACCAGTGACTGACTTGTAGCTCTTTCTGCATATTAACCTGCAATGAAAAACATCTTAGCATAAAAAAATAACATGCACTTCATATTTTTTTGTGGTTATATAATGAGTTTGTGTGAGAGAAAGAGAAATGTTGAGAGAAACTTGGAGCTTAGCCTCTATTTAGTCAATATATAAACAGTAATTCTACCCCAGATCATTATAAGGATTATGTTTAATGTTTACCCTATTCGTGGTTCCCACAACTTGACCAATGTATTTCCGTAACTTCTCCATGACATTTTGTATTATTTGTGACTAGATGGCAAACAATGGCCAAGTATCACCTCTCAATTTTTCAATTTTTTAAAAAAGCACAAATTATTTAGATAAAAATGCACATTGCTTTAGATAAAAAATATTAAATCAAGTTGCAACAAATCATGTACGATTAATTTAAATATCCAAATATTTTTTGTGGCATATATGTTTACACTGTATACACATACAGCCATTTATGTACTAACGTTACATACATATTGTTGTGAGATGGGTCAAAAAAGGACAGTTCATGTGGACATGACCCAACATTACTCAACATCCAAGACCTCAATTATACGGCAAACAAAACAGTGCCTACTTCATGACAGTTTCTCAAGGGAAAAAGAAAAACCTAAACGCTCATGAATATACCTCTCTTACCTAACACTGTGCATCTTTATGAGCAGTTAGTAGAGTGAAAAAGCCAGATTGAAGAACACTGCTGGCTTTTCATGTGCTACTCCTCCCCCCGCCTTCAATCCATGTTTGGGAAGCAGGTGTAAATAAGGTACAACTTTGACGCCAAGGGATCATGAAATGCTGTGGAAAGGGTGAGGGAAAATTATACCCCTTTCCATATTTGACTTAATGCTAAAGAGGAACTCAGTGACACCGGAATGAAAGATGTTGGGTTGCTCTTGAACAGAGTGTGTTGTTGTTCTTGTGACTAATTTTGGCGCGCCTCCTGCTGGTCAGGATAAGAAACCTGAATGTCATGCTTATCTACTAGCAGACTTGTTCCAAATACTGATTTACTGGGTTGTCTGAACATTTGAAATGACTAAAGTAAACACATAATTAATAGTTTATTTAGGAAAAATATTTATTGACATAAAAAATTACCTTTTTTGAATGACGACGGCTCAGATATAAGTCGTCATGCATACAAATACCAGCAGATGGCACCAACTAACTGATTATTTGCATTAAAATGCTTTTTTTAAATAAAAATAAAAGTGTTTAAACAATCACTACCACCAATTTCAGGATTTAGCCCTAAAAACATAGCCTAGTAGAACTAACTCTACATGCTGTATAAAAAGTGATGACCACATAAAGCTAGTTTTAACCTTCATTTTAAGATTTAAAGTGTAAAAATCTAAGTTAGCACTTGAAATGTACTTTTCCAAAAGATCACTTTTAGCCGTCTTTACACAGCTGAGTTAGGGTTGTTCTGTGCCTGCTTAAACTGTGTGTAAAGACATAGGCTAATGCTGCATAAAGCTAAAGATTATATTACATTAATGTAATCTGTGATTATTTATGTGCAGGGAAAAGCATGTGTATGCGTTGTGATCCTCTCTAAAACGGCCAAAGACATAACTATACTCTTGTAAGTATTCTCGTAGCAAAGTTGAGCCGCTGATATCTCATGAACTGTTTTTATGCTCCTATAGATATTAAGTTTTTGGACAGGGGGCATTTCAGTTATCTTGCTGTCTATAGGAGGGGCAGATTGATCTTCGATCTTAATTTGTGCTCCAAAGATGAACAAAGGTCTTACTGGTTTGAAATGACATGAGGGTGAGTAATTAATGACAGAATTTTCATTTTTGGGTAAACTAACCCTTTAATACCAAACCATACAATTGCTGTTTAAAAGCATTTATGCCACCTCTGAGCAGCATGAAACTGTGTAAATACACCTAAATGCTGCTTTAGAAGCACCGTCTTTGCAGTGCAAATTTGGTAGGAATACCAGGACATTTCAAATAAAATCAACACACAATACAAACACATTATTATGATTTGAAAATCAGTAGTGTAGAAAAAGAAGTACTGTTCACTGCGGTTTTCACAAAAGTGTTTATACATTTAAAATGAATTGTTGATTTTACCAGCGGACTTTGTAGCAATACGCGCCATGTTTTAAATGCTTCGGAGGGAAGCCAAAACTGCGCACCCCTGGTTCTGATGTACCACAGTTCATCCTGGGTTGGATGATTGGGTAACGTACACTACCGTCAGCCAGCCAGCCTGCATCACACTGGTCCAATCCCACAAACCTCCAAGCTGCGTATAACTGGCCAACTTTTGCAATATAACCTCCATCGCTCTGACAGGCCTCCACCGCCTCTGTGAAATTTAGTTTGATTTGATCTTGCAGAAAGTAGACCTCTCCTGCATTGAAGAAAGACATAAAGTAACTTGTCACATCATATTTGGCAACTTAAAAGGACTTAACCTCAGAAATGAATGCCAATAATTGATCCAAGGTAACAAAATACAATTGGCATATCAAAGCAAACAGCTTTAAAACATATGCATGACTAATGAAGACAAGGAAGAAGGCTATTTTATAATTAGTCCTTTTGTTGGCAGGATCACCCAACTTGTCTTACTCAATTGTATTTTTGAAATAAGAACATTTTCCAGAATGAGCAACTGCAGCCACATGTACTGTATCCTGAGCCGAAATTACCATTAATTCACCTTTGTCCAATTTAAAAATGCAAAACACCTGTTAAGAACACAACTATGGAAAATTCTAAAAGTTTGTCTGACAAAATTTCACAGAAACCAAGCAGCATAAGCCAAGACTAGAATACATATAAAAAACTCTGCTAAATATTTACAAACAATATTACCTCTTATGGATGAAGTGAAGCAAAAGGCATCAAACCGGTCCAGACTTTTGTCCCGAATGCCATAGCTCCGAACACCAGGTGCCAGTTCGGTACCGCCACAAGCATCTCGTGGCACTACGACGGGATATTGTGCCGTCCCATCCATGAGCCACCCAGCATTACACCAATCCAGCCCTTCTTCCCAAGCAGCGTAGAGCTGTTCAAAAGTGGCCAGGTGCGCATCCTGCCTCTCACAAGCCTCCTTAGCCTCATGAAAGTTCATCAGATAGCGCCCCCTAGAGGAGTGATAGGGGAACACCACACCTGTGGAGCACAAGAGCACAATGCACCCCAGCAAGGTACAAGTTAATTAAAGAGAATTAGGGTTTGCCAATTAGTTTGGCCATAAATTACATAATACAAATCGATTTTGTTACAGTTTTTTCAACTGCTTAGGCAGGGTACACACCACAAGATAAATCAGGCTGATTTTGGGCCGATTTCTTCCCTTCCAACAATCAATTTCCCAGTTATCTTGGTGGTTCTAAAAATGATCTTATCAGATTTTCCTGTGGTGTGATGTGTCTTAAGACTGACTGAATCTACTCGGAAGATTGTTGGAGGTTCCCCCGATCGCGAATTATTATTATGTTGAATATATACGATCAGAATTCCTATAGGACCAAAATGGTTAAATTGAGGATTTTTTCCTTTGTGGTTTCTCTCATTTTGACTTTAAGAGATAGACTTTAAAAATCTTTTAGTACGTACCCAGCCTTACACACAAAATCTTTACTTGTCACACAATTCCTGAAACCTGACACTCACACACCAGAAACACCTTTGACTTTTTCCACTTCAGTTTCAGAGTTTTTAAATTCCATAAAAAACTTTTAGCAAAACACACAGTTCTCTGGGTAACACAAAAAACATCTATAAGGAAGTATTAAAATGCAACACTAAATTCATCAGTGCCTCACACTAACTCCTCGTAAACACTCGTTGCTTTACTTAACGTCAAATGATCATGGCTGTAGAATAGGCCTATAAATGCACATTCACAACATATTCACAACCACAAATGTATAAAAAATGTCAGTAAAAGAAAAAAGTTTATTTTAGTTTAAGTTATCTTGCTTTCATGTTTACTGAGAATTCTCTCTGCCAATTACTTTCAGTCTTGTACAGAAAAAGTACTTTATGTTTTGAATAAGTGTGTAGGCAATATGATATATCCAAAGAATAGTACAAATGTGTTTGTTGTATTTTTAATACAGTGTTTTTTTCAGTTTGTGCAATCTTGGAGATAAAGTTTTGGAAAAAAAGTGTGAAGCTCTAACATTGGTTAGACAATAAATTGATAATATAAACATACAAATACTGTATAAAATATTAATACAATATAATTGATAATACAATTTGTCTGTGTGTAAGACACTATCTGTTACGCACCTCGAAACTTTAGCTGCACTGTCACGCTATCGTCCTCAAGACCGTCAATGATTTCACACCGGTAACGGCCAGTGTCGTCGGACTGTAGCGGGTTGATGACGAGAGACGCATCGCCGGGGGCGCTTCTGCGGAGCCGCACTCGTCCTTTGAAGTCTCCGTAGCTCCGATGACGTGAGCCGATGGCCACCATGACGTCACGCTCCTGTCCCTCGCCGCTCACCGGCTGCCAGAGCCACTTGACCCGCGTGCTGCGGGGCGCGCTGAGCGCGGGCTCGTAGTGGTAATGACAGGGCAGTGTGGCGTTACTCCCCTGGACTGCTGACACTAGAGTTTCTGGAGACTCGACGTGAAGACGGATCTTGTGGAAGTACACTAAGAAAAAGTTTAAGCAAGTGAATAAACTCTTCAAAGAGAGTAAACATATGTTTGTTTGTTGAACTATGCGAAAGTGAGTATCTTTGATTTTTTGGATGGATTTGTGGTGGAATTCACAATTAATATAATTACTAATAATAACTTACATTTAATAAGGAGCCTGTAACTATTTTAAGGTTTACTTACTCATTACATTGGATTACGTTATGCTTTTCTAAAATTATGTTTTTAACTGTTCATACATCATTTTATGTTCATCATTTTCAAACATAGCTTACTCAACAATCTTCCATCAGTTATAATAATTACATTTTAAAATCACAAAATCAGACTTTTAACACAGATTAGAAATCATAACCAGATATATTTTAAAAGTTATGATTTTTTAAGTCAAATCTTTGTAGAGCTACGGCCGGTATGGCATCTATTAATGTCTTGGAAAAGAGTTCATCTTTAAAAAGTAAAGCATATACATAAACCCACACAAAACAGTTACTGAATAAATGTGTCCTATTCTCCATAACTCCTGAAACGTTGGTGTCTCATATTTTATAGTCACTGCAATTTCTGAAAGAAGTCAATTAAATCTGTATGCAGGTGTGTGTGTGTGTGTGTGTGTGTGTGTGTGGATGTGTGTGTGTGTGTGTGTGTGTGTGTGTATGTCTCTGTGTGAAAATATTCAGATAACCGTCTCATGTTATAATTTTTTTGTGTCATTTAACTGCACATATTTTTCTCAGCAATTGTAACTGATTACATTTACATGTTATAATTTAATTATGCAATTTTGTTACATGTAACTAGTTATTCCCCAACAATTATTATTACTATAAAATATATATTATGTACAACAGTAGGCCTATTAGAAAGCTAGCTTTTGTTTGCTGGTTTGTTACAGTAGTCAGCATTTAAAGTGGCTCAAAACTTTTATCAAAGTTGTCCTAAAACAGAAGTGCGTTATTGTCTTAGTACAACTTAAATAACTTAAATATTCTAATGTTCACTACGCTGCTGTGTTTTTGCACACATGAAAACATTAAAAGATTAGGCTAACTTACTCTCCCCATTGCCATTTCCATTAACTATGTCCTGATAATAATAGCCATTGGAGAATCGCTGTGAAAGGCTTTCGACGACCAGGTGCATTAAAAGCACCAGCAGATGGCGTGAAAACCACATATTCACGACGGTTCCCGGGATCCCACAGCTTTCCAGCAGCGTCCTTGAATTTTAAGACGACCCAAGATGAGCAAAGATCAGCAAAGTTCAGCAAACAAATATAACGCAACATATATTTAGCTTTTAGTACTTCTGAAGTCTTATTTTTATATATAAAAGTTAGACTTGCTCGCCATAAACGATATAAACATCAGATAGCTATAGTATAGAAGGACTGCATTAATTTGCTGGTTAAACGATTGCAGAAGTCAAAAGCATACAACTAGCTACAATTAAGCCACGTAAAAAGTAGTTTTAGAACACTAGTAAAACCTAAGTAATAAAAATAATGACATTTTTACCAAAACACAGATTTAAAGTCGCAAACGCGTTTGTTGTTGTCAACTACTTAATTGTAGCATGCAAGGAGTCTGCTAACATGCACATTCACTAAATAACAACAGCATTTTCGCAACTTACCAATGCAAAATACTTCCTCAGGCGCCTTTCGCTACAACTACCCTGTTCATCGTCCGAGGTGAGGAATAATAGCTCCCTCTCTCTCTTTCTCTCTCTCTCTCTGTCTGTAATAGTATTGTGGGACCGTGAGGTGACGTCACTCAGGCATCTCTTTTGAAGTTCTCCAGCTCGCGAACAATAATAATTGTGGGGTCTACAAAGCAGTCGAGGGCTGCCGTCCATCATCACAGTATAATTTTACAGCATAAGGTGTGTTGATAATTTCCCAAAACTGAAACTGGAGCTTGTGTTCACGGTGCCAGCGAGAATATATTCCACCCATGTCTCTTATTACAAGGGTTTGTCACAAAAAACCAAAACAAAACAACAATTCTTAATGGCCTTAAAGCTGCCTGGCCTAATAACACAGTTGGTAATAATAGACCTATTCACGAACCTATTTTTCTTTTACATTCCGAATGAACTGAGCGTTATTAATTATGTCCTTTTAGGTAGAAAACAAACCCTAAAATCGGTGCAATAAAAATATCTGACCGGATATTTTCACAGGCGTTAATATAAAACGGAAAATTACCACTGAATGTAAAATTACACTGCAGAAACATGACTTGACCTTTGACCGAAGTCTCAAAAAAAATTACTATGGGAAAGTCAGCAGCGTTCTTCAGCGCAAACCCCCAAAGTGTGCTAATTTTCCAAAGTCAATAGCAGAGGAAAGTATCCATAGCCTTGCAGATGTGAAATTTTCCTCTTACTCGTGACCACCAGGGATGTAAAAGTTTGTTGTTCTCTGTCAGCACACCTCTCTGAAGCAGCCAGTAGCTGTAGAGTTCATCTTTTATCTCTCTCTTCCAAAATGCTGAACTTTTCTCCCTGTTATTTATAGCGATACGGTTAATGTAAATTCTAAAGAGGAAAAGACTGCTAGGTGCCCTTTGGAGGGACCAGGATGTTGTACTGACAGAATCACTCAGTATTATGCCCCCAAATTGTCACATTTACTATTGTTCGGCAAATTTTCTCAGGCAAAATCCAGTCATGTTGACCAAATGAACAAAACGAACTTTTATGTGAGCTTCTTCATACATCATGGACACTTTAAAAGACAGAGTGAGCTCATTTCCATCGTCTCTCTCACAGATGCTCACAACATTAGCGACGCATTTGAAGATTCCCGTCAATTAGTCCTCACAGCCAAGATGAAAGCCATCGCCTTAGGCAAGGAACGCAGAGACCCTTTGAATAGCTGTGGGCTTCACAGAAGCAAGATTTTGGCAGCCGTCATTTGGAAGAACACGGTAGTCTAATTGTTTGCCCTAAATGAATAGGTCCCAAATGGCTGGATGTAAATGTTTTAGATTCTTCTGACTCACTTGTCAGTCCTAGTTACTGCAGCCTGCCTGTGAAAAACTCTCGAGGTTAGTGCAAAATGATACAGTTTTAAATATAATATCACACACATAAAGGGTTTAAATGTTAAAAGGCTGCACAGTACATTCATTGTTTTAAAAGTTATACTATCATAAAGGTAAATTAGCACAATATTTGCATTGTCTCTTACCGAGAAATGTACCATTCAAGAGTTTTGGGTCGTTAAAATATATTAATCCTTTTGAAAGATGTCTCTTCATGTATACCACTGTATTTATTATTAAAAATACAGTAAAACAGTAATTAGTTGGTTTTTTAATTTTTGAAATAGTGAATTTTTAGCATCATTCATCCAGACGTCCATGTCACATGATCATTCATAAGTTAATATGCTAATTTGCTGTTCATGAAACATTTATTATTAATATTTATATTAGGTTTTTTTTTTTCTCAAGATTCTTTGATTAATTGAAAGATCAACACACATAATACAATAAAATAATACAATTGTTTATTTTATTATTATTATTATTATTATTACTGATATCATTAGTAATAATATTTCTGTTATGATAAATACATTCTTTTTATCAAAGATTTAATCTGAAAAATATTAATATTTTTATTTGTTTTATTTTGTTAATATTTTTGTTATAGGATTTTCCACAATTTACAAAATATTTAACGTTTAAGATTACTGTTAAACATTTTAACATATGTAGAGAAAAGATGATCTAAGAAGAATTATTGACCCCAAAAACATACATTATAAAACAAAATAATAATAATGATACACCATAGCAGCATATTATGGAGGTTTCATAACAGCAGAAATCATTACTTAATTTTTGTTGAATTAAATGCATGTTTTTTTTATTTCAAGTTTTATTTATTATTATTTTCGTGTTTATTCTTTATTTATTTTTTACAGTATATGAAGGACACAATGACACTCACCAGAATCGGTACCATATTTTTATTCCATTTTTAAAAGGGTGTTTCTTTGAGATTGTGCACCCTGTGAATAACTGCGCTGAGAGGACTTGAACAAAACGTGTAAGCGCTTCCAAACACCATCTTCTGAATATGCGTGTGAATGAATGGAATTCAGCCACACAGTTTTGTGGCTTTTTGATTTATTTATGTTGGCAGTTTCCATCAAAAAAAGTTTGCAGTGAAACTAGTAATACTTCTGTTTATACTGATGATTTTGACAGTGAGGGTGAATTTTAAAAATGTTGACCCAGTTTACAACCCCTCATAAACTTGTCAAGAACTGAGGACAACGAGGCGAGATTTCCTTTGTGGAGATGTTATTAGAAAGCAAAGAATGTTTGCTAATGACAAAATATTTGCCACAATACCTCATCCAAAATAGCCTTGTTTTTCCAGAAAAGAATCCTTCCTGGCTTTACCCATCGGGTGCTGCGGTTTTCCTGCCATTCTTTAGACTATCACTTGATTCACTCGTCTTCCTGCTTTGAGCCTCAAGAGCCTGTATATTAGTCTGTCCCAGTCAATCAGAACTTAAGGGAGCTTGTATTAAGCGCCTACTTGGCAAAGGTACAGGATAAATGAATACATAAATACCAA
>JAUMHP010000084.1:102756-116580 GCA_032361065.1 Enteromius trimaculatus
TCATGGTCCGATAGACTGACTGACTGTTGGCTTATGGGACGATGGGCTGATAGGATGATGGGCTGATAGACTGACTGACTGATGGACTGATAGGACGATGGACTGATAGGACAATGGACTGATGGGCTGATAGACTGACTGACTGATGGACTGATAGGACGATGGACTGATAGGATGATGGACTGATGGGCTGATGGGTCTAATGTGGGTCACTGATACTCACAGTGGCAGGTGAGCATGAGCGAGATGCTCAGCAGAACACAGCAGGATGTGTGGCTCATGGCTCTGGGCTGGACGGCCGCGGCGATCATCAACTACAGAAGATCTTCAGACATCAGGAGCTGCTGAGGAACACAGACACACAATCATACAGAGATACGATTCCTGCATCAAACCCTCATAAATTAAAGCAAGATCCTCATTTAGATCAGTAAACCATCTACTGTACACTACTGCTGAAAATGAAGATTTAAGAAGTCTTTAACATTTTTGTAGAAACTAAAAAAGCATTGGGAATAAAATATAAAAAAAGAAATTAATAATTTTATTAATCACAGACACATTCAATTGCAATCAGCCTTTTTTATTCACAATAATATATTTCACAATGTTGAGTGTTATAAACGCAGAAAAAGAGATTCCTTCAGAAACATCAAATAAAATCTCAACTATTCCAAGCTTTTGTGCTGTCAGGATCAACAAGAGCCGGTTACCGTGACAGGATGAGTGAGACAGCGAGACGACACACAGCAGCTGGATTATGACACACACACTCTCTCTCTCTCACACACACACACACACACAGGCAGGATGTGATTGGTCTCCTAGCAACACTTCTCATGCGAGATGGACGAATCTCCACGAGCTCAAACTGAGATCTTAACCACTTAATCGAGCACACACACACACACACACACATCTGTGTTTCACAGCCCATTTCAGCAGCAGACAGACACAGTCACATGACCATGATAATCAGCTATTTAATATTCAAATCTCCTCTCACACACACACGAGCTGAATGAGTGTAACTGATGAACAGAGAGTCACACGAGTCTCTTTAAGATCTCAAATAAAGACACGTGTGTCTCCTGCAGATCTCCATCACGTCTCACTCCGCTCTCACGCTCACCAATCAGAGCCAGAATCCTTTTACTGAAACCTGAAGCTGTGCTGTTTACACGGCTCCTCGGAGGATACCGCGGTACACTGTGTTCAGCTGATGCTGTAATATCAGGAAATGATGTCAGAAACACGTCCATCAGGATCATTCGCTCTGGTTCCTTCTGCTCTTCATCACATCTTTCCACATTACAACTGATTATTTCTGTTTCCTGCTGGACTGATGTGATCATTCCATTAGGAGGATGAGGAAAACACACACACTGTGAATTATGGGGCATTTCCATAGACTTCTGTTACTTTTATAATGACGATAAATACCAACAATTTTTATACAAACAATATTTTCTCTCCTAACCCTCCCTCTTACAGAACACCTAATACACATCCTTTAGTGTTTTTTCTCTCACTGGCACAGGTTCCCACAATGTGAAAAATGTCTGGTTTTGTGGCGACATTTGGCCTAAATCCGAAATCCAGCATCAACAAGAAAACACACACACACACACACACACACACACTGGACCCCAGTAACTTTAACTGTATCTTTTTTGCTTTCACAAGAGAACAAATTCATGCAGGTTTGGGCAACATGAGGGTAATTATATAATCTTTCATCATTTTTGGGTGAACTTTCCTTTAAAATGACACACACTACCATTTTTTTGACAATAGCCTCATTTTCTAACTCCCCTAGAGATAACCAGTGGACTTTTACCGTTTTTGAATCCATTCAGCTGATCTCTGAGTCTGCAGAAATCATTGAATCTTATTAGACCATTAGCATATCGCTCCAAAAGACAGAAGAGTTTCGCTATATTTCCTATTTAACTCTTGACTCTTCTGTAGTTTCGTTGTGTTTCTTCCCGCAGCCGATGGGCTCTGACCTTCAGTGTTGTTAGCGTGTTGACTCAGCGTGTTAAAGTGCTTAGTGTTCAATCTCAGCTGAACAACCAACCAATTTCAGCTGGAATAATAACAGCATTGAACGGCAGAGACGCGGTCCTCCAGGAACCAGTGCTTCAATGAGAAACGCTGAGCTGAGGGACACGACTGAATACATGACGTCACACACACACACACACACACACAATCCAGACGATGACATCTCCACCAACACACAACAGATGCATTGATGAGCTCTCAGACAGACGTGACTGTGACAGACGTTACTGTAGACACAGGGGTCAGGGGTCACGACAGACGTTACTGCACTGCTGATTCAGACGAGCACACCTGCACATCATCACTTCATATTTAATATTGACTAACTCTGTGTTCATACCCCTGCACTGAACGTGTGGTGTAATGTAACTGGCCGTCCGAGGGGTAATATTTCTGTGTTTACAGTATTTTTGATCAAATAAAAACAGGTTAGCAGAAGAAACTTCCAGAAACTTCCTGAGCGCGTGTGACAAATATAGAAGGTTAATAGAGTCTCGCTGGTTAAACCAGCAGCGTGTCCTAGTTCCTGAGCGTTTGTCTGAGCGGGTCTCAGGCGTTTAGTAGCTGTATTGTGTTCAGAGTCTTTCAGACGGCAGCAGATCTGGGTCACAGACAGACAGAAGACATCAGCCCGGGACTGCTCGAGCTATCCCATCAACACACACACCTAGATTACACGTTAAACACGGAGTCAGTGATGCTTCTGTCCACATTCAGGGGGAATGACCTGCTTTTCCTTTCATGCCTCGGGAATAAAAGCCACATTCAGAACGTGCAGAAGACAGAAAACCATCTCCAGATCAATAATAATCCTGCATGTTTCTCAGAAAGAGCCTTTACAAACCTGCCATTAAACTAGCTTCACTCAGCCTGACCTTTCATTAGCAAAGAGGGTCACAGAGAGACCGCACACACACACACACACACACTCATGTGTTCTGGGGTCTCTTCATAGGTGTAATGGTGTTTCTACTGTACAGACTGTATGTGGTATTGTCCTACACCTAAACCTACCCCTTACAGGAAACTGTGTGCATTTTTTGAATTTTATCAAACACTGTTTAGTATGTTTTCTAAAGCCTTCCACAGGAAGGGTCCTCATAAACCACACACACACACACACACACACACACACACTGCGTCTCCGCTGATAACAGCTCTTTAATCTGGTCTGTTTGTTTGTATTGTGACAAATATATCTCTGTTCTCATCCAGCTGTGAATCTCTGTCTATAACTATATTTCTGTACTGTGGAAACAGACATATAAATGATTAGATAACTGGATTATCTCAGATATTTGGTTTGCTTATTGATTTAGCAGATGTTTATTCTAAAGCTATTTCCACTGTGTTGACTCCAACGTCCAGAACAATGTTGTTTTATGAACAGTATATGCTTTCTCTGGCTCATCTGCTGTAATAATCACAGTTTTGCTTTCAATACTAAATTTACACAAAACAGTACCAACAAAATAATCTTCTGTGTATAAACATTTATAAACTAAACAAACAAAAATAATCTAAAACTATATATATATATATGTATATATATATATAAATGTATAAGCATATATCAACTAAATAACCTAAAAATATAAATAGACAAACTTATTTAAAAAAGCTTAATATATAATTAAAAAGGTTAATATATAATATATTAACTACATTAATGCAACATTTATTATTTTCACTCAGCAAAGTACTAAAATAGATAAAATTACTGTAAATAAACAAAAATGAATAGATAGAAATTCCTTCACAAAATAAAGAAGTGCACAGAATAGGTCTGGTGTAGTTATAGACTCACAGCTGGATGATAACGCTTATATTTGTCATGATACAGCACACAATGTTAATAATATATATATCACTACATACTGTCTATCGGTTTACACAGATACAGCTCGCGTGTGCAGATCACTGAGCTACTGTACATACTGTATATATCACTGTATGTGTACATACTTCATATAAAGAGCTGTTATCACTGGAGATGCAGCGTGTGTGTGTGTGTGTGTGTGTGTGACGCTTGGACGTGGTGAAGTGTGTCCTCTTCAGTGAACACTCAACAATGAGCAGCTATAGAGACTGGCACGAGCATCACACACACACACACACACACACACTTCATCAACAGAACACACACACACACACTTCATCAACAGAACACACACACACACACTTCATCAACAGAACACACACACACACTCTGCTCTTTATATGTTCTGCTCTTGCTCTCAATCAGACTGTATTTGTACATGTTCTCTCTTCGATGTACTGTTAGTTAACACTGCAATAAATCTGTTTATGAACTCATTGTTCAGTAATATGTCATTATGGTTATGGGTTCAGATTAGTTCTGTGCCTGTGAAGTCAAGATAATGCTATGTACGTCAATCATTGGGTAATGACTGATTAAAGCAGGCGAAAGGAAGCTGAAGCGCATGGCTTGGACCCTCTGTGGTAATTAGCTCATGAATAAACTATTAGTTAATAATTCAATCATACAAAGAATTGGATATGTGGCCCAGTCATAGATCTAAATCTGTTTAATAATCACAAGATAATTCATGATTCTTGCCAAAACCAAGCAGCCCTACTCTGAATATAAAGAACCCTGCTTCAGGTCACAGAGATGAGATCGGTTCAGAGAGTCTGCAAACATTCCCAAATAAACAAAGAAATCAATCCATCATCCAAGTCTTCAACTCTAATATACATGAATAAATTGTGTAAATATATATATATTATAACATTTTTCAAAATGTAAAGATTTTAAATAAACACAAAGGATCTGATTAAACTGTAAATGAATAGAACTGAAGGGAAGCGGAGGTTAAAGGGATCTGCTCTGATAGGCTCTGCTGACACTCATTAGAACGAGCAGAAATCAATGAACGTCTGAGCGATCTGTGTCTGATTCTCTGATGAAGATCAGCGTCTCAGACGTCCTTCAGAAGAAGCTCATCTGATCAAACACACGTTACATCACTTCCTCTGACTCCCAGAGCCCAGACTGTATAATAAACATGAGCAATCCCAACTCTATTAACACATCCTGCTTCTGTGTCCCGCGTGATCGTACTGTCTCTGCTGCAGAGGATCCTGTACATGAAAAGTCAAAGCTCACATATTTCTATAATGAATGCTCATGTATTTGTGTGTGCTGATTAATGTGTAAACTATCATATATTTCATTTTTCAGGATTCAGATGAATAGGAAAAACATTTTTGTAACAGAATTGAATATTTGTATTTTTGAAAGAAAACATTAGATTTCTGGTGACAGTATTTCTCACGTTACAAAAGATTTCTGCGTCGAATAAATGCTGTTATCCTGAAAATCCTGAGAATAAAACGCATCTGTTTCCACTAAAATATTCCTCAGCACGACTGTTTCCAACACTGATAATAATCAGAAGTGTTTTATTATGATTTCTGAAGATCATGTGACAGACTGAAGCTGAACATCACAGAAATACACTACACTATAAACAGCTGTTCAGAATTCTGATCATATTTTACAATCTCACTGTATTTTGGTCACACACACACACACACACACACTGACTGTGGTGTGTGTCGAGTCTCTGTGGATCATTAACACTATTGATCAGTACTGATGCTCATAGAACAGAGGAAGGAAGCAGGTTTCTGCTCGTCTGTCATGAACGCTGATCTTCTGTCAGACGCTCGTTAATGATCTGACAATAACCGAACACATTTAATAATGTGCCTCAGCTCATGTGTTGGTGTGATTCTGGATCACGGGTTGTTTCTTCACGATTAATGGAGCTCCTGAGAAACAGAAGAACGGATGTCTGTTAAAGGAGTCATCAGATGCTAACTGCACTTCCTCAAGCTGATCACTGCGCTCACAAACACCCTCCAACCATGAACATCCACCCAGTGTTCTACTAAAATCTTTCTCAGATCAAACAGTCCTCAGGTTCACACAGAGCCAGGCCCCTCCCACAGCCGTTTGATTGACAGTAGTGTTTTAGCTTATGAATATAGCCCCGTCATCTGATTGTGTTTGTTTCTGAAGGGAATGCTTCCCGATCATCATAAACGTGTTTATGTTCACATGAAGCATCCCTGATCCAGCTTCACCCTCAGAAGAAGTGACTATAAGCAGCTCAGACAAGAGGGGCGGGGTCAGATGAGAGGGGCGGGGTCAGCAGAGCTCATTTGCATTTAAAGCATCACCCACAAAACGGCTTGCTGTGCTCAGAGCTGATAACAGGGTAATAACAGTGGTTTTTGCACTACCTTTGAGAAGTATGAGATAGACTTCTTATTAAAATTCATATCAAACTGTAAAACGAGCATCCGGTGACCCTCTGACACTGAATCAGCCCAGAGCCGCGAGAATGTGCTGCTGCTGTGATTGAGAACTTTCACAACAACTCACCCACACACCAACACTGTTCACTTGATGCTGTGATCCTGCTGGCCGTGTGTGTGTGTGTGTGTGTGTGAGAGCTGGCAGGAGTCTGAGGTCACGCTCTTGTCCTGCTTTCAGCTGCAGGAGTGATTCTGGAAAACCTGAGCAGATCCAGAATGAAACAGAGACCTACTTCTTCAGCCGCTAGAATACTAATGATCACACATCAATGTGCTCTTCAGACACCTCCAACACACACACACACACACACACATTTATAACACATACACACAAACACACACACATATAGAACACATACACACACACACCAGTGTTGGGGCAAACACATTACAAGTAACACAAGTTACATCAGATTAGGTTTTTAAGTAACTAGTAAAGAAACACAGTACTGATTATTTGTCAGTGTGTGTGAATATCATCAGGAATCAGTCACTGTGGTAAACCAGCTCAATACCACAGTAAAAGACTCAATCAAACACAGCACTTCCATCTTTAACTCAACAAAACAATCCTGAATCACTCGAGAACATCAACACAATAACACACACCTACAGCTGGAGACTCACACTACCACGGTAAACACTGATACTGAGTTACTCAGCTAGCATGCCTGTGTGTGTGTGAGAGTATGTCTCTATGTGTGTGTGTGTGTGTGTGTGTGTGAGAGTATGTCTCTATGTGTGTGTGTGTGTGAGAGTATGTCTGTGTGTGTGTGTGTGAGAGTATGTCTCTATGTGTATGTGTGCGTGTGTGTGTGTGTGTGAGAGTATGTCTCTATGCGTGTGTGTGTCAGTGTTTCCTGCTCTTTCTGCAGTAATGGGATTGTGCTCTTGAATGCATCTGTGCTCTTGAGTCGTGGCCATCGGGGAGGAAGTCATCGATCTGAAAACAATTTAGCGTTGCGAGGCTGAATCTCCTCTAGCCGCTTATCTTTACGCTCTCAGAGACTCTTTGACGTGTCCTTGATGCAGGAAACACACCGGTCGAGGTCAGCAGCTGACTGGAGAGCAAACCCCAGAATGATCTTCTCTTCTCTTTACCTCCATCAGAGTTCACAAGAGCTGAAGACATCAGTGTCTGTCCTGTAACTCAGTGTTAGCTGGTCAGCACAGCATGTCCACGAGCAGTGAGCGTGTGTGAGCTGGGAATCCTATATTCCCAAATAAAAACACTGTACCCATCATCTGACATACAGCGCGCAGGAAGTGAACGCATCACGCGGGAAAACTGGGTCCAGCGCAGCAGAAACAGCCAACATCAGCCGATATATCGGGTTGTGTGATATATTTTGTGTGATATATTAATTTTAAAATAAAAATTAGGCTTTAAAAAAGCATGCTATTATGCTGTGTCATGTAAAGAGTTGAGCTGAAGAAGAGCGTGAGTGATAGTCTGATGATTACTCGTTCAGTGACTGATCAGCTCTGTGTCTCCAGCAGATCCACGGCTAAATGAGTCTCTCGTCTCCCTTCAGGCCGCTAAAAATACCCAGATGAGCTGCTCTGCCCTTCAATATCGCAGAGAAATTAACCCATTTACACAGAAACACTCCCAGCGTTCCTCTGATGTGTGTCAGCTCTCAGCAGAAACTCAGATCCTGCTCCACGCAAACTGATCCAGCAAGGAGCCGAGGCTCCTGTCAGGAAAAAAGAAGGGGTCAAATCATTTTTTTTAGGTCGGACAGAATAAACATAATTTTATTTGTATTTTTTCAGTCATGCTGTCGTGTGTTTGTGTAAATCCTTGCTTAACTGGACCAAAGAATTCTACTTTAAATAAAGTGAATCAGATGTTTTATTGTTAATCAAAAACATTTTCAATACACAAATATGAATGAAAGAGTTAATTTAATTTTAAGAGCTGCACAAGTGAAATAACCGCTGTATGAGCGCGGTTGCACAATGACTTTCATTAACATTATTTTAAGCAATAAAGTGACATGATTCACTGTTTTTACACACAACAGACTTGAAACAGGCTTTGCCTATATAACGTCACAGAGCTGACAGCATTACCTGCTGAAGTTTGTTCAAGGTGTGCACAAAACAAAAATGATTTTGAGTTTTCTCTCTCGAGCAGCTGAGCTGCGTTTAGCCGGCATTTCAGCAGAGATGAGGCCTGTTCGAGACGCATGGTCTCAGTTTAATACCTGAACATAAGAGATGTGAAGGCAAAACAATCCCAGAAATTCATGAAGTCCTCACATGGAAATATACATAAACCTCAGCAAAAACTTGACTCGCAAATTCAGATTTTTGGTCACATTTTAGTCTCAGTCTGGAGCCTGAATACACCTCTACTGGAAGAAAACACAAACAATCCCATCAGCCCTCAAATTAAGTTCAGAATAAACTCTTCAGTTCAAATAATATCATTACTGGACATTAAGAGTGACCTGACCTCTGACCTCCAGTGACATTATCTCCCTGACCTTTGACCTCTGATGTTATCACTTCCTGATCTGAGAGCAGCAGGTTGTAGAGGTGCATCTACAGACCATAATACCATCCTAGCAACCAAACATAACACCCTAGCAACCATGTAGAAGACTGCAGCACTGTGACGGTGAGATCAGGCTGTTCTCTCTCTCACACACACACACACACACACACACACTCAGTCTGATCTAATCAGGGTTGTTCTTTGTGTAGTCACACACACAAACACACACTATTCAATTAAACCACAGCGGTGTGTGTGTGTGTGTGTGTGTGTGTGTAATCCTTCCATTCCATTAGTGAGAATCGATCCGGTCGCTGGAATCGCTGACTAACCTGCAAGAGCTGTGTGTGTGTGAGTGTTTCATGTTCAACACACACACACACACACACACAGATTAAACTCTGTTTAAGTGTTTCTGTGTTATGAGTCTGTGTCCTGTTCGGTGTGTGTGTGTGTGTGTGTGTGTGTGTGCGTGTGTCCCGCTGCTCATTAAATGTCAGAGCTGTCAATCAAACTGCAGCGTCTTCTCTGTGTTATTCATCCCTCCCGCCGCCACACACTGACTACAGATGCATGCTGGGAAGAGCAGTCTCCGTCCCCTGCGCTGGGTTCACACACTAACTCAGTAACTCATCCGAACGTATCTGTCACGTCGCAGCGCTGATATCTCCAGCACACGTGCTCTTATGACCATCACAGAAATAATCTCACTGAAGATGAAGATGATGAAGATAATACAAGTGTGCTTTACCAACATTTAACTAGTATCTCTAGCGCTGTGTTAGAGTAAAGCTGCCCGTGCTGAAACGTGTTCTCACGTGTGAAAATAAATCAGGAAACACAACAGTAATGCATTACTACAATAATCCATTATTATCCATTACACACACACACACACACACACACAATAAATAATTCAGTTAACAACATTAGTTAACATGAACTAAGAATGAATAATACAGCATGTATGATCTTAGTTGATACTAATTTCTTAAACTCATGAGTTGTGTTAGTTATCATTAGTTAATGTGCGGTGCGCTAACATCAGCTAACAATAAATGATTGTATAAATTTATTATTAAGATTAATAAATACTGTAATAAAGACATTGTTTATTGTTTGTTCGTGTTTGTTAATACATTTACTTATGCTAACAAACGATACCTTATTAAAGTGTTACCGTAAACATAAGTGCAAAAACATCTTACATTTTCAATTGAGTTCTATGTTCTGATGATTTCAAACGGAATCCGTAGTAAACTGGGGCAGAAATCAAAGAGAGCTAATTCTGGGTTCTTCTGTCAGCTCATCCGTGTCTGTTTATGCAACACAATTATGAAACACTGAAATCATAACAGCTACTTTCATAACCAGCTACCTTAAACTACTAAATCATTTATCCTCAGATTTATTTCATAAGTCGTGATACAGACCCAAAACAGCTTCAGAAACACCTGATGACCTCTGACCTTCAGACGAGTAGACTCTCCCGAACCCTTCCAGACTCATGTTTATCACATCACTTTAGTCAGAGTCTGATCTACTATTTCTGCACACATTCAATCATTCTAGCTGAACCGCTGCAAACGCTGCAACACCAAGGTGTTTTAGACACGATTCAGAAGAATCACATGAAACGCAAGTAAAGCATCTACTTTTAAGATTTCAAATAGGTTTGTTGAAATGTCTGTGAAATAATGTTTGATTGTCATTCAGTGTAACATAACCTCGAACAGCATGCACTGTAAAAAAAATCCAGAACATTTACGGTAAAAACCTGACCATAAAAAAAAAAAAAACGGTAACAACGTTTGTTATTTTAAATTTACAGTTAAATACTGCAATTTCATGAACTGGTATAATGTTAATATACCAAACTATTAAAGCACTGAAATCTGTTTATATACACTGATAAACACCAAACACAGGAGATGATGATGAGAAAGTCACATGATGAACCAGAGCCAATCACAAGCAGCTTTAGCTTTTAAATAGTAACATATATAGAAGGAGCTCAGAGTCATTCACACAAACACTAAACACCATCATGATGAGACTCATTACACTCAAATATACTAGAAACATTCATATTTAATTCTGGGAATGTCAGTTTACGGTTTTTAACTGTAAATTTTACAGGATTTACACAGCAATTGTTGTGAAACGCCTGATTGATCTACTGAATCAGATTTTAGTAAATCATGGTAAAAAAAACTGAGCTGAAGCCTCATAAGTGTTTGATTTGAGCGATCTAATGATCTGAGGCTGCTAATGAAGCTGGTTCATCATGTCTGAGGAGCCCTGTGCCCGGGGCTGATGGGTAAACCGGGTCAAACGCACACGCTAGAGAAGAGACGTCTGCCCTGAAGAGAGCACTACATTCCTAAACTAGTCCTAAACCATCAGCCTCCACTAAACCACACAACACCATCAGAGAATCTCCACCAGCCATATACATTATTCAGATTTACAGTAAAGCCACAGAGCAGCTTCATTAATGTCTGCAGGCTCCGGTCAAAGTGTTTCAAACATTCACACATAAACCTCAGAAATCTGATTCAAATAAACACAACTGTAGCAAAGAAACGGAAATATTGGCTGTTATATTTGAAACATCAATTAGGTAATTCCACAAGGTTATTATGGTTTACTAAACATAAACAAACAAACAATCCAATGAATTCTTACTTAAAAAAATTTATTAATAAAATAAAACTATCCTTAAAAGAAAACAAATGTTAGTTACCAAGACACAATTTCAGATTTTTGTTTAGTTTAGCTTGATATACTATAATAACTCACACTATATTTATAATGAGTAAATAAATAAATAAGTAATAAAAACGGTAAATTAACAGGTTACTTGCCATTTCTTTAATTATTTCTGAAATTTACAAGCAATATTGCAATGAAAACTATTTTTTTTTTCAGTTTAATAAATTACAAACTTCAGACCAATTTAACACACATATATAAATAAATATATATAATAAACGAATAATAATAAAAAAACAAAAAATCCCCAAAACTTTGTGAAAAGACAAAATCTAAACATGAAGTCTTATTCAAAATATTACCAAAAGCTAGCAGTAGTAATAGCAGTCATTTTACAGGCACTGTAGGTTCGGTTTGGCTGCTCTTATCATTTATAAATACGATAATGTTTGCATTAGTGAGGAACGGCCGGATGTCCAGTACACACACACGCGCGCGCGTGTTTACAGGTTATATATGATGAGTAGAGAGGGTTATATCTACACAGCATATATAAGCCTTCTCTTCACGCCCTGTATCACCGAATCACGGAGCGCTAGATTCATGCAAACATCGCTGTCTTCATGAACGCCTTATCTGAGAGCGATGAGACGCGCGTCAGAAAAACAACGCGCACGACAGACGAGTCACCGCCACTGACTCACTACAGAAATCAGCGCTAAACGCGCGCGTCTGCATTGCGGTACATGCGTGTCTCAGCATCATCCTCATCCTCATCCTCATCATCTTCGTCCTCCTCATCCTCTCAGAGCCCCGCGCGTCTCACACACACACATGCAGCGTCAGGAATCTTACCTGCGGCTGTCAGCGGCGTCCTCGGCTCCGGCAGACTCCCGTACCGCAGCGCGTCGCGGGCGGACTGACTCTGCCTCTGACCGCGGGCTTCAGCGCAGCGCGACGCGACGCGGCTCTCCGGAGCTCACGATTGGACGCGGTGACGCACGGGAAGAAGCGGCGGGGAGACGCTGATTGGCTGATTCAGCTGTCAGCAAATAATACAAGTGTGTTAGTCACTAAAATACACCTGATCTATCCATCTATCTATCCATCTATCTATCTGTCTGTCTGTCTATCTATCTATCTATCTGTCTGTCTATCTGTCTATCTATCTATCTGTCTGTCTGTCTATATCTGTGTCTTTTTTAGAGGATTCTATAAATGTAATCTATATAATAGTCATGATCCATGTTTTGCCTATTAACCCGTTTTGAGAGCTGAAAGCCTGACTCGTGTTTGATTAGAGTAGCTATAGCTCAGAGTTATAATGTGTGTGAGTGAGTGTGTATATGTGATGTTTTGGATATGGATAATAATATTATCATTTACCTGTGTCAGTGTTATTTTATTTTGCTTGTTGATGCTGTATATGCTTGAGTATGAAAGTATCTAAAACCTAAAGTGCTTTAAATGATATTGATGTAGAGCGTAGATAAATGTGTGTTATATAGCTAAATATAGCTGTTTCGAGTTTGATCAGAGAGCTTGTAACTGTTTGTTTTGCATGAAGTGCTTTATACTGTAATCAATGAAATAAGAGATTATTAGTGTTACGTGTGCTTCCAGTGAGACTTTATTCAAACTGAGCCTCAAACAAGAACAACCTCAAGAGTCTTCTGAGGAACGTCGAGCTGTGGAGGCGTCGTGGTTTAGGCTGGATTTGACTATCCTCACCTCACCTGAAGAATCACGGGTTAAAGGTGGAAGATAAAGGATTGGGTTTGAAGGTGAACGGACTTTTTCAGCTTTACCTCCGGTGGACGATGACAGATCCATACCCTCCTCCTGAAGCACAGTTCCAGCGGAGAACAGAGAACATGCTTCCCACGTGTTCACATACGGCGGCAAATACCAGAACATCCATGAAGTTCATATCATTGCCGTTCAGTAAAATAAATAAACAGAGAGAATATTCTTCAGCTGGGTTTGTATCAGACTGTAATACTGTGATTAATGTTTTATCTGTCCGTCTGCAAATAAAGATGAAGAGATACACACCAGGTCAAAGGTCACGGTTAACTAAGACAGACTCATTATGATCATGTCCAGACACACAAATGAGATTAAACTATTGCCTGACCTTAACTACCTGATCAATGATGACTGATCACTGTGTGTGTGTGTGTGTGTGTGTG
>JAUMHP010000084.1:120838-125838 GCA_032361065.1 Enteromius trimaculatus
GTGTGAGAGAGAGAGAGAGAGAGAGAGAGAGAGAGAGAGAGAGAGAGAGAGAGAGAGAGAGAGAGGGTGTGTGTGTGTGTGTGTGTGTGTGTGTGACACCACATTAGTATGATATGACAGTTTGGAACACTTAGTGATAAGAATCACACTCGCACGCACACACGCACGCACTTCTCCTTTGCTCAGCTTCTCTCTGCCGTTCTAGATTCTTTCTAACTCTCCTGCTTCATGAGCAGCGTCTCTATTCCTGCACTAGCACAGCTTTAAACTCTGAGAGAACCACAGAACGAAGGGGAAAATAAACATGAAGGCTAGAAACATGCTTCACACAATACACACTCCAACAAACACACACTTCACGTGCAAAAATAACTGCTGCGCTCGAGAGAGTCTGGGGTGTGTGTGTGTCTGAGGTATTTCCTCTGGGTCTGTGACAGTAAGCACTACGGTGTGAAACACTCATCAGGGCCTCAAGAAACCCAGAGCATCACCTTTCCAAACATACTCCACTCGCACCTAAATATAGCAGAGCAACAACTGCTGTACACGCGACACAGGTTCATCCACCGCCACACTGCTGTCTGACACACATCTTCACACCAGCGTAAGGTCTGAGAAATCATCAGAACACAGAGCATGCTGGGGGATATCACTGCTCCTGCTGCGGCCTGATTATTACACCAGAATGAGAGTATAGTTCCTAGTTATATCAGCCTAGAAAACTTTTTATTTTCTGTCTTAGTACACATTATAACCACAGAAGGGTCAACTATAAAGATAACTATATTTGTTTAACTACATAATTCCGTTTATTATAGCATAATGCATACTGTTTTTCCATCTGCTGTAAATGCTTGGATTTTAGCATTAATGAGATTTGCGTAATGTCACCAAAATGTTATTCTTACTGTGGTATTTATGTCACATGATTTCCAGTGATTATCGTCGTCTCGACCACAGAGACTGCCTCTGCATTTGATGAATAAATAGTTTAATCTGGTCATTATTCATTCCCATCACTCTGTTCTTCTGTTTGATAATGTTCAGTGCTTTGCTACAATCTGTATTGTTAAAAGCGCTATATAAATAAAAGTGACTTGGCTTGACATGCTGTGTGTTTCCAAATATGGTAAGGGGTGCAACATTCCTGTCACATGCTTTAGGTACTCGGCCAATCACAGCGCACTGGACAGCTGGCCAATCAGAGCTCAGTCTGCTTTTTCAAAACAATGAGCTTTGTTAAAAATAAAATCTCACCTGTCGTCTCCCACAAACTCAAAGGCCTGGCTCATGCCGAGCATGGACTGTGCCAGCGCAAGGGCGGACGGCGTCTGGATGGGCGTCAGCGAGGGGTAGAAGGGACTGTCCCGGCCCAGGTGAGGTCCAGGTGAAGCCGGCTGAGAGCGAGTGCTCCGGAGCTGAGCAGAGAAAACATACACCTGACTCAGAGTAAGAACAGGGATTCTGCTGGATCTTTACACTCAGATCAAATTAGTACCATGAGCTGGGACTTGCAAACGACTATAGAAACTATGTAAGTGTACTCTGGAAATGTAATGAGGTTGGAGATTACCCTGTTTAAAATGTAATACGTTGGGTTAACTGTTTCAGTTACTTAATTAAAGTAATGTAACTGATTACTTTTAGGATTAAAACTTAAATTATAATAACTGAAGCCACTACAAAATCAACTGTGACAAAAATCTGTCCGTCCGCAAAAGGTCTCATAACTGAAACATTCATGCACGATTGCACTGTTGCATCAAGTTTTTAATAGGACTTTTTACGGCCTTATATTTGATACAACTAGATTAAAGACTTTTAAGAATAAATCAGGCAATTGCGCGACTGCTCACCTTGCCGACGGCGTCCATGTCGAGTCGTAGAGGGGCGGGTATATTGCGCATCCGGGGTGTGATCGGCGACCTGATTGGCTGCGCGTCGTGTGTAGGCGAGGGTGGGCCGCTGTGGGCAGATTCTGTCCGGGACTGGGTCAGCAGGTGGGCAATGCCCTGTGAGTGCACCATGTGACCTGCTTGCACACCCAAGGGTTTGAGTCTGGCACCACCCACTGCTCCTTCGGCTCCGCCCAGCCCAACCGTCTCTAATGACTCCAGCGAGTGGGCGTGTCTCATGCTGTCAATCACACGACGCAGCCCTCTCTCCTCCACTTCCCTCTCTATCACATCCATGCACGTCCAGCGGCCACGTTTATACGGCTCGCCCGGGCCTTGATCCAAACGCACAACACGGAAGCGTGATGCCCCATCCAGCGAGCTCTGTTTCCGAGCTGTGACGGGCGTGGTCGGCTGACTGGAGCTCTGCTGCGTCTGGAGGGCGGGGTTATGGCGCAGAGACAACCCATTGGATAGGATCTGAGTGGGCGATGCAGTCTGGCTCCTGGGGCTCCTCCCATGGGCGGGACTTCTGATAGAAGGGGGCGTGGCTCTTTGAGCTCCAGGGCTTAGGAGCTCCGTCGAATGGTTTTCTCCAGAACCCTGATTGTAGTCGGACGTGACGCTGGTGATTTGAAAACCACTCCGTTTCTTTCCGCCACTCATTCTGGACTGAGCGTGGTGTGGCGTTAAGCGCTCCAAACTCGAACTTTGTCCATTATTTTGCAGCAGAAAAACCAAAAGGTAAAAGGATCTAAGAAACCAATGTCCTAACCAGTCCAAAGCAAGACTGGCTTTCTTCCACTCAGTGTCTCGGGTCAATCCGGATCAGATAAATCATACTCTCTGTCCTCAGATGAACTTGCAGGTAAAATCTGTCAGAAGCAAAAAGTTAGGCAAATTTATTCCATTGCACTTGGCTCTGTCCTCCTTCTCCCTGCGGCTGTTTCGAGTACAGTAACAAGAGCAGTTTCTCTGCCCAGCGATTGCGCAAGTCTCGCTGTGATGGCTGTTTCCTCTGGCAGTCGTGCAGTATGTGCGTTCTGAGCTCAGGACACGATGCAGAGGCTCCTGATCACCATGCATGCACAGATCTGATTCTGACATCAAACAGCCTTTTCGAGAGCTGGTAAGAAAATAAGCAGCGTAATTAGGGCGTTTTACATGGAGTCTTGCTGCAGCTCAAGGCCTGAACGTGTCAGGACATCGTTTTAGGTCTGCAGGACAAGTTTGGAAACTGCAAAAACAAGAAGTTCTGTTTCCGTCTATGCGAATCTGTATGTTAACAAACCCAAACGGTAAAGAGAAACTCTTTAAGTTCAGAACCTGCGAAGAATCAGACTCGATCTCAGTGCCTGGAGTTACGATCCTGAATGCTCATTTGGTTCAAATTAAAAGTGAATCATGCGTTTAAACTAGAGCAAGGCACTCAAACAGCTTAAACAGAATTAACCTGTAAATGTTGCACTTTTGGCAGCACAAAAATGAGCATGCTTTTAACCTCAAATTAAAACTGAAGCAGGGGAAAAAAAAAACTTTGTGCAAAAGCTAATAAGAAGTACAGAGTCTAACTTCTTTTAAAAGCAGTTCATGCATTTAACTTCAAATTAAGAGAAGAGCAAATGGAAAAAGCTCAAAATAGTAAACAACTTCGAGTAAAACATGGGCAGAAAATTCTTACAATTCTAAAAGTTGATCATGCTTTAACTTAAAACAAAAAAAATAATAATAATAATGTTGTTACAGTTCTGGAAAAAATTTTGATACAAGAAAAAAATGATTGTGCTTTAAACCTGGTTAAATTAAAACTATAGTGAGTGAAAAGCTCAAAAGTAAAAACATTTTTGGTTGCATGTGTGATCTGAACGAAAAACAAGCATGCGTTTAATCTCAAATTAAAATTACAGCAGGAGAGCAAAAAAAAAGTTCAGCAAATTTTCTCCCACATCTAAAAAACACTTAGAATGCAAAACTTGTATTGCTTAATATATTTAAATTAAAATCATATCATGCATTCACCTTCAAGTTAAACTGGAGCAAGTGGAAAGGTTCATAGATTTTGAGCTTAATGTTAAGAATGAAATTTTTAAGTGTTACAGTTCTAGCATCATATTTGATTCAAGTAAAAAAAAAAGATCATGCCTCAAAACTCAAATTAAAACTGGAGCTAGAGTAAAATCTCAAAAATAATCAACTTATAAATGTTACAGTTCTGTTGCATCAAGTTTTTAATATTTCATCACGTCCCAGCAGGAGTTCGTTATTCCAGACGAAAGCTGTAATGATACAAAAACTTGCGTATAATCAAACTTGATTCGAATTAAAACCGGAGTCAGATTTGATTTCACGGATTCAGAGCTGAATCCAGCACGTGCAGCGTCACCAGCTCGCGCGGCCGTGACGTCACTGAGCGCGCTCCTCTATTGCCTTAAGCAAATACCCGCATACAGAAGAATTGCACAACACCCCTGAAACCTGACATTTAGTCACAGCAAACTAACCCGCATCGGCTTAACCAGAAGACAAGAATCAGAGCAGTTCAGTCTCAAAAAACCAATACAGTCAGACTGAACCCGAGACGCGCAGAAACGTGAATTAACCTCTTAAAGCGAGTCTGTGATTCCTTTAAAGAGTCAAGTTGTAGATTCTGTGAACTTTAACACACTTCAAGACTCCGTTCACATGCTGCTAAAACCCCAGGAGCAAAGAGAACCCTCCGTGAAAATAAAACCAAACATTAACATCCCGTTAGATTCCAGGAGACTGATTGAGATTGATCATCCACACCCGAGAAGTTTGTTTATTCTCCATCAGTTCGCATCAGATTCACTCATTAATCTCCGAATCGCTCCGCTCCGAGGCGAGCGTCGCAGACACGCCAAGGCTTCGCTCCTGTTGCGCAGTTTCGGACTGGATTTTCTTTAAAGCGACTCTAACGAACTCTGCTTTACGGATTAATTCTCCTCCTGCGAAACTGTTGACAACTTTCCATCACCCGGAAGTTCCGCCTCCGCGTCCTACTATGGAGAAGGACTCGTGAATATTAATCGCGCCACGCGACCAATCAGTGACGGGCTGCCGCGATTAATATTCATGAGCCCATCC
>JAUMHP010000084.1:128338-144341 GCA_032361065.1 Enteromius trimaculatus
TTTCATACATTTTTTCAAAAATGACCGGCCAATGAAAATTGCTTAGAAATGTCTTGTTACTTTTTTTCTTTTTTTGATAAATCTTAGATTTTTTTATCAGCATGTTTACTTTTATTGGCACATGTTTTATATTTCTTTGCTGATTTAAAGAATATGAGTCGACAAACAGATTAAACCTAAGATTTACTGATACTATAATGAGAACTATTTTTTTGGCCCGTCATTTTTCTCCAGAAACATCGGATTAGGTAAAGGATTTTAGCACAACACGGGGGTTAGTTATCCTCATAACTGCATTACTGCCATGTAGACTAAAATTGTTTCGATTATGAAGCTGCTTTGAATAAAAGTATTAATTACAGTGAAATGAATGAAATGAAACTGAAGAGAACTAAACAAGGTTTAGAAGAACTAAAAGGAAAGCAACACAGGAGTGACAGGAATCAGAACGAGTTTCTACAGCAGAAGACTGATTGATTAGGACACCAGGATCTGAGTGTGAACGAGGCAGTACGGGTGAGGTTAGAGTAAACCGGGTGTAGGTTAACCGGCAGGACGAGGGTCACTAGGGGGCGCCATCACTCACCACTAAACAAATCAGTGTCATTGAAATAATCTGGCAGCGTGTCATTGAGTGAATCCACTGAAACACAACAGAACAACAGCAGCGGTCAAACACATGCAGAAGAGTGAGGCTCGGACAGCTCTGTGTGTTACTCACTGTCCAGCACACGGACGCTGATGGGCTGCTTCTGCTGGATGGTCTGGGTGTGCGGGAAGCGGGCGTAGCAGATGTAGTCGCTCCTGGAGTCCTCCGGCTGGACGTTAGAGAAGTAGAGGTCTCCGTTCAGAGCCTGAGACACACGCCGACTCTGAGGCAGACGCTGGAAATCTGCGCAGACACACACACACACGAGTATAACACACACCTGATCCTGTCCGGCTGCAGCTTCACACAACCAACACACCCTTCACAAGCACTGCAACGACTTCACATACAAACCAGATGCTGCTGAAATAAAAAGGACTTTCTAAAGAATAACATTCTTCTTATTTGCCATTGATGTGTTTCTCATCGAGTTTCTCAGCAAGTCTTTTGAGTTCTTTCTTTTTAAAAATGTTTCTAAATGTTCTCAAGAAAACATTACAGGACTTCTTAAGATGTTTATAACAGTTGCATTTGGAATTTATCTTCAGTAGTAAACTAAAGAAGATAAGAAATACTACGCTCAAAAAACTCATTTCAACACAGAGAGGAGCTGTGGTCAATCCAGCAGGTTTCTGCTGATGCACATTTTTAATATTGTAAGTATTGTTATAAAAAGTTGCTATTAAGTGAAAGTAGTGTCAGATCTCAGTGTGGCATACATCTAATTGTCATGAATTAATGAAAAAGGGTGGGACTTGTTTTTTTTTTAATCTGTTGCTGACTGGCTGTTGAGCTGTGGGCGTGGTCCTCTAGCAGGGGCGGGGCTTAGGAGCTCCGAACTAGATGATTGGAGAAGACCAGCATTCATCACCAGAGGGAGACTAACGCTGAAGATCCAGTTTAACTCAACATTACGAGAATATACGCTCACTGACACACATGTGGAGAACATTGACTTACTGTTGTCCATCCAGAATATGATGGGCGGCGGGAGGCCGGCGGGGGGGCGGCAGTGCAGAATTAAAGACTGTCCCTTCTGTGCAATGATTGGACTGATTCTCTCTTTAGACCACAGAGGAGATCCTGCAGAAACACAACCATCACATGACTCAGCTGAGAAGGGGACGCTTAAAGGGACAGACCACCCAAAAATCAACATCCTCCCTCAGGCCACTCAGAAAGAAGATTATTCAGTAGAACAGTCAATAGCTATCGTCACTTTAAGATTAAAACTAAATAAAACATATCAGGCCACACAAAATGAACACATGTGGATCCTGAAGATCAGGTGACATCTTATGAAGTGGAACCAATGGTCTGCAAAAAGCTGAATATATATATATATATATACAACATCATTACAAAAGTGAGTTTTCTAAGATCGGACAGTTCAGACCTATTTGATGTTAAACTAGTTCACAAACAAGAACTGATTCAAAAGAATGATTCATTCATGAAGAGAACATGACTCCGGATCATTCGTCTGAGGCTCTGGATTACAGTAATAACGTTCAGTTTCTTGCACAGACAGATCGTTTCGCTTCATAAGACCTACTATATCATATAGATCCATGCAGATTCATTCTGTGTTGCCTGATATGCTTTTTTTCACTCTCATAGTGCCGGTACCTATTGACTCGAATCTTCAAAGACCAAGATATCAGCTAAAAATCACAGTTCTCCTGAAGAAGAACATCTCGGATGGCCTGAGGGTGAGCGCATTGCCAGCAAATGTTTATTTTTGGGTGAACTATCCCTTTAAACTCAGGTGCTTCGAGTAGAGATGAGAAGAACGAGGTGCTGCTGAAGGAAAGTGTTGAGGAGAGAGATCTAAACTCTATAAGGACCGTCCGCAGGAGTGAGCCGTCGCATGCATCACAAACGCTGAGGTTTACCTCCAAAGATCAGCTCTCTGAGGACGCTGAGCACGTCTTACGACACAGAACAGTGAGAAACCAGACGTTAGACAGAGTCAGAAGAGACAGTGAAGCTGTGAACAGATGGAGGTGACGTACTGGACTGACGGATGACAATGTTGTTGGAGACGGCGGTGCCCAGCTCGTTATGAGCCGAGCACTGATAGACGCCCTCGTACGCCTCGGCCCGCTCCCCTCCGCTGATGTCCATCACCAGCGTCCCCGAGCCTGGCTTCATCAGGACTTTAGGGTCTTTATCCACATCGAAATGTGTCCCGTTCCTGGTCCACGAGAAGCTGAGGGCGAGGAGAGCGGAGAAGCGTGAGTGAGTGAGTGAGTGTGCACATCCTAAATACTGACTGAAAGGATCCTGGCAGCTTCTCACCTGGGATGAGGCTTTCCTTTGGCATCGCAGTGGATGACGATGTTCTCGCGAGGATCTACGATGTAGTCCTTCGGTGACTGATGAGTGATCGTGGGAGGCTGCGGCACTGAGGGTCACATGACAAGGGGAGCTCAGTGACAGCCAATCAGAGGCATGCACACACACACACACATGCTTAGCATGCTAACACACACTTCAGTCTACTGCAGCGCATGCAGTCGAGGATCTTTTGTGTCTATGAATCAGTGCTGTAAGGAGTCCTGAAGCGCTGCTGTCGTACGAACATCATGCAAACACTGCAGCACAGCAATAACATCATTTCATACGCAAACAAACACCCTTCAGACTTACGCTCTTCCAGGAGTTTAGCTGAAGAAGTCAAGAGAATCACAGACAGACCGTCAGTACATCATCATCATCATCATCATCATCACATCTCTCACTCTGACTGAAGATTAACACTACCTGCTGAGAACATATCACTCCCAGCGTGTGCGGTGAAAAATATTACAGAATACTGAATTATAGAGAATTATAGAGTTAAGAATTTTGACGTTCAAATGATTTTTTTGAAGTCCTGATCTGATTGGACAGCTTCACATCCATGAATCTTTGTGATGCAATAGTTTAACTGATTAGAGATCGAAAATCTGTTCCACTATACTTGCTTTTTAACACCTTTACAAGCCGTACACGCAGTTTCAAGCAGGAAGGGCTCTTTTGAACTGGTTTTTGAACTGCTGGAAGACTGAAGTCATCAGTTTCTTTTTCTTTTTCTTCAGCTTCCTAAATTATGTCAAACACATTTTTTGTCTTGATAATATGCCAGTTAACAGTCACTACACTATTTTGCATAAAATGTGAATATAATGATTATATAAATTCATTCTTTGCCAGAAGGTGGCGCCTGTGGAACAGCAGAAATACAGAAAACACCACATTATTACAGGCTTTATATGGAGGTAAGATGAAAGGAAAATTCCATCGAAACATTCCTGGATGAAATAAATTTACAGGTTTGATTTAAAATGTTAATTATTCATCATCAGTAGATCAAAACAACACGGCATGTTGGCATAAATGTGGGCTATTTGGTGATTGCTGTGTTTTTGGTTTTGAATGACATGCTCACGTTTAATTATTTAAATCACAGCTGTATAAAGTTTAATGATCACATTGACTCCTGTTGCCCTTCTTTTATCATCACCCCTGGATATCTCCTCATCCTAGAGTGTATCGTATCTGCTGTGTGTGTGTTCAGGTGTGTGTGGATACGTACGGTCCAGAGGAACCTCCAGCGCTGTGATCATGTGACCCAGGAAGAGCAGCAGCAGGGTCAGTGGGCCGTCCCTCTGCCTGTCCATCACGGCCGCGTGACCAATGAGCCGCGTCTGGAGTGAGTTAAGCCCCGCCCTTGAGCGCGATCAGGTCAGCAGTGGTTCACACACACACACACACACAACACTGACACAAACACACACACAGTTAGATTAATTTCACATACATAATAAACTAACACTAGTAGTATTTTCTATAGAAATGTATTCTAATCAATCCTTTCTATAAAACTATGATTGTGTGTCAATGACGCTACAGAAACACTGGCTCTACAGTGTCTTTCAGAAATCAACACAGTCGATATAAACACAAATATCATCCAGTCAACAGATCAAACACATGAATCTGATCAAACAATCATTATTTATATGAAGATGTCATTTCCAGTGTTTCTTTCTCTGTGGAGTAATGAGCTGTTAGTGATAGATAAGATCCCTGAAGCGGCAAAGACTAAAGTCTTAGAAACAAAGAGATATAAATCGTTATAAAAGTTATAGTTATGTTTATTATTATGTTTAGAGTGGGTTTATTTTCAAAGGTTTACACAAAGAAAGAAGGCGTAGCTATTAATCTCTGTAGTGTTGCTGCGGGCGCCATGTTCTGGAGACGCCGGGAAAGTTTGCTTTTTACTTTTTCTTTTTCCAATTTTCTTTTACACCAAAATTATGATTAGTAATATGCATTGCTAAGAACTTCATTTCTCAATATTCAGATGTTTCTGCTCCCTCAGATTCCAGATTTTCTAATAGTTGTATCTCAGACTAATATTATCCTCTCCTAACACGCCAGACATCAGCGGAGAGATGATTTATTCAGCTTTCACCAGCTGAAACAGATCCATTATAACGCTGAGCTGTAAATGTGTTCATAATTACAGCTCATATTAACACAGGCTCTCGTAATTACTGCCATAACCAACCCTGTGTGTTTCCACTCGATCACACACACACACACACAGAGCTGAAACAACAACACACTTCACCCAGAACACACACCAGACATGATCTGCGGTGTGTGTGTGTGTGTGTGAACCTGGTATTTATGTCCCCACAAAGATAGGAATAGCAGTAAATGTTGACCTTGTGAGGACAGTTGTTAGGTCTCCATGAGAATCTAAAAGTGCCTGTAGTTTCCTCGACGCTGGAGTCGAACACACTGTCCTCTTGTTTCCAGTTAAAGCTCTGATATTGTTGAGAAACTGAGGCGATCTTTTCCTCTTCTGTGTGACGCAAACACAAAGACATTCCAGCAGACGTTTCCCATCAGCCCTCATTAGATTTTATAATGGCGGAGGCTGTGTTTATCATATGAATGGTGTGTTTATGAATCAGCTCAAGGCTTTATGAAAACAGCAGCGCTGACCGAGTTCAGTGTTCGATGAGTATTTCAGCTAATGATGATGTCATGAAGCATCGCTGTGGATTTCATCTCTAAATAACACAATACATTTATTATTCAAATATTTACCTATTTTAATGTTATGTCCCATAGCATGCATCTAAAATTAATATTTGTAGCTATATTTTATTTAAAATATAGAGTTTTTTAAAGAAATTGTATTATGTATATTTGCTATTTTAAAAATGTTGATTCTGAAAATACTGTAGTATACGAACAGATTAATCTAGTTCTGCTGGAGCTTGGTGAATGAGAAACAGGAACACAGTAGATGAATGGGTTAAAGATACTCTTCGTCTTCTGTCTCAAGGACACTTGTTTTTATCTTCTGCTCGTTTGTGTTGTTTTTCCAGACGATGGAAAGCAAATGTTTGCTCAGCACGTCTCTGATCTCTGAATCCATTAACATTCCCATCTCTCTCTCTGTCAGGATCACACAGATTCCCGCTCGTTCTCATTCACACACACTCACTCACAAGAAACCAGGCCTTGTTAGCATGCAGGGAAAACCACACACACACACTTGGTCTTTCTCAAGCCTCCAGATGATTAGCGGTCTCAAATTAAAGTGAGATGAAGGACGGCATGACCCTGACAGGAACCCGTAGTGTTATTACAGTACCGTTCTGATATACCGCATCAGTGTCTATTTTCAGATTTTCATTCATTTTGATATTAATATAATAAGTTTGTTTTCATTTTAATTGCACTTAAAAGTTAGTACTAAAAGTTTAATTATTTCTTGGGTCATTTTTACATTTTTTAAAATCTTAATTTTATTTTCTGTATCATTATTTATGTTTGACTTCATTTCAATATTTTATTTCTATTTATCCTATTTAATAATATTATTATTTAGAATTTGAATTAGTTTTAGAAATTGTTTTGTGCTTTCTTGTCATTATTATTAGTATTATTTTGAAATGTGAGTTATACAATTTATTAGTTTTAGTATCATTATCTATATTTTAATTTATTTTAATATTTAATTTATTTTTATTTTGATATAATTTTTATTCACATTTTTTATCAGTTTTAGTAATTTCAGTTTTATTTAGTTATTTTTTTATAATTTTCATTTTAATTTTCTGTAAAGTTTTAGTCATTTTGTTATGGTTTTGTTATTGTTATTGTTTTTGTAATTATTACTATTATCATCATAATATGTCTATATGCTTTTATTTTATTTTATTTTATTTCAGTTTTAGTTTTAATTTACTGAAATAAAATGATGGACCTTTTGTTTTTATCAAACACTTTGTTAATGGTTTGAGTAAGCTCTGCTCTCATTGGACCAGGCTCTGTGAATACACGGCTCTTTCATATGCTGATGATGAGGCTTCATTTGCATACGTAAACAGTCAAACTCAGCAAACTGTGTCCGTTGCTGTGATTCATCAGAATCGACTCCTCTGAACTCCGAATGAATCTCTCATTAACATGCGCGAGCGGAGGCTGATCAATCATTGGACGGCTCGGTCGTGTCCATGACAACAAACCGCTTCCAGAAATCCATTTCCTGCTTTAGTCCTCCTGACCTTTTCAATAAGCAAAGAGGAAAAGCCACATTCATCCACCCTAAATTCTCCACCAACACCAACTACAGCAGAGCAACTGCTCTACAACTCCACGAGTCTGATCAGAAGATGATTAACGACATGCTTCGATTACTTCATCACAGCTGAACGTGCAGCGTCTGAAACAGTATTTCACTCGCAGCTTCAACAAGCGCAAGCCGCAAAAATAATAACAACGACAAAATAAAATAAGAAAGTGACTGAAAATATAACTATAAAACGCAATCTAATTCCAAATATTATTGATTAGTGAGGCTGAAATAATATTTACACCAGAAAACGAGATAAATCTGGAGTGTGTGCTGTTTTGATCTGAGAGTGTGTGTAAAGCGTGTGTGTCAGCAGACAGCGGTCAGCGGAGCTGCTAATGTGTGTGATTGTGATGCTAATGTGAGCCGGTCTCTGATCAATAGCTCTGCTCAGATGTGCTGACCGCCGCTGACCGCTGCTATTGTTGCTGTAGAAGCTTCTCTCGGTGCATTCACACACACAGAGTCCTTCAGCGCTGAAGAAGTGGAGCTCGGAGCGCTGCTGACCGCTGCTGGAATCTCAGATCAGGCCACCACACACTTCTGATGAACCAAAAGATATGCTTCCACACACTGACATTTATACGCATTTTAAAATAGCGCATAAAACACGCCGAATGAGCTTAAACTCTAAAAAAGCACATAAAAACCTCTGAGCGGGAGAACGTTTTTATTTTTATGAGACGGGATAAGCTGACTAACGAGTGGATCGATCTAGTTTTGGTCGCTCTGAAAAGCCTGAGCAAATATTTCGGTATAATTGTCGTAACAGCACTCCCACACAGCATTTAATGTGCTTAATGTGTTAAGACATTGTGAAAAGATTGAGCTGGGAGAACATCCAGCATCTAATGATTTTAAATGAGGACACTCATCACATGACATTAATAAATGGGCTCAGGAATACTTCCAGAAACCACTGTCGGTAAACACAATCCTCAGAGACATCTGCAGATGACACCTAAAGCTCTATCATGATAAAAGAAGCCACGTGTGAACACGATCCAGAAGCTCGTCGTGTCCTGTGGGTCCAGACTCATTTAAAATGGACTGTTTCAAAGTGTTCTGTGGTCAGACGAGTCCAGATTAGATATTCTTGTTGTAAATCACAGACGCCATGACCTCCGAGATAAAGAGGAGGAGATCTTCAGTGTGTTATCAGTGTTCATTCTCTGATGGTATGCTGAAGGGTATATAAAGGTATTAGAGCAGATGAGCCGTATTTCAGGGGAGGTCTTGTGTTATACAATTCTTTTCATTCTATTCAAAAAAAAAAGAAAAAAAAGAAATGTCATGATATTTTCATAATTTGGGTTGTAATAAACTATCCCATGCTTATTTTTTTCCTTCAGCACCTGTAGCATACTAGAGTTTGGTATCTAGAGCAGACAAGTGAGCTGTCCTTCAGACCAGGCCGAACTAAACTAAACTCTAATCTTAGTCTATCTGAGCAAACACACAAACATGGTTCGTAGTTTAGAGTTTTTCCCTCCAGTAAAAGCTCTTAGTGTAACTGTACACTGGACTGATTTTGATGAAGTAAGCGTCAGAAGAACTTTGCTCATATCTCCAGATGAACTCTTTCTGGACTGAAGCAGCTCAGCTTTACTTGATTCTCCATCAATCATTATCTAGAAGAATCTAGAAAAAATTCTCGGAAACATTGTGTGTGTGTGTGTGTGTGTGTAGGACTGAAGCCTCTCATTGAGTCTCCTGTGAAAGCCTCTCTTCAGACTCCACCTGCTCGTCTCAGAGGTTTCCTCCGGAGGAGAACTCACTCCCACTCCACAGTCCGTCTGAACACACACACATAAAGACGCTCATTGTGTCCGTGGAGAGTAAAAGTGTACGATCCGGTCTGGCTCGCCCTCTATTGTGCCTGTCACACACCCACCTGACACCCCAGTGTGAGCGGCGATGAAAAGACTTTCACCTTCAGTGTCCAACTACGTGACGCGTGAGGAACCAGTGCAAAGAAAGCACATATCTAAGTTCAGTTATAATTTCATAATCTGACATTATAATAAAATGCACTATTTAAATGCAACGATAAGCAAGAAGATCATCCTCAGCAAAGAGACGTGTGTGTGTGTGTTTAACTGTCAAAAATATATATATAGTAGTCAACATTTTTTGAAGTGGATCAAAAAAGTCCATCAAAGTTGTCCCAAGACAGGAATGAATGCATACTGGTGCACACTCCAACTACTGCTGACGACTGTACACACTACTGTCTAAAGAGTTTAATGAGTAGCACGTGTAAAGACTCACCAAGGCTGCGTTTATTTAATCAAAAGTATCGGAAACTGTAAATACAGTAAAAACATGAAATATTATTCTAATGTAAATCTGTGTGAATCTGTGTTACAGTGTGTTTCTGTGATGTTCAGCATCATTCCTCCGGTCTTCAGTGTCACATGATCTTCAGAAATCATAATAATACACTTCTCTGAAAAGCCTTAACAAACTGCTAGTGTTTAGAAAGAGGGAGAGATATAGATGTAGGATCTTTCCCATCAGATTGTGTGGCTCTTTTCTCCTCATTCAAGCGCTGCAGGTGAATAGAAATCATTTCCCCTTCATTGCCCTCAAAAGCCACGACCCTACGATCCCGGAGCACAGCGACGAACAAAACCCCATTCAGAGTGAGAAAATCAGTCACGGCTGAGCGGCTCAGAGCCTGAGACACCTTCAGCAGAGCTTCCAGAGGAATGATACGAGCTCAGAGCTTCAGACGGACACCCGTCACACAAACATTACACCTGCTCCTGCATCTCACGCTGGTTTCCACGCTAACACACACAGAGTCTCACAGTTCTGCCTGTTTCTAAACCTGAATCCAGACTGTAGACCTCACAATAACTCACAACCAGGAGATAAAAGTCATGATGGAGACATCTTTCCACTGCAAGAACTCCAGCTCTGTCTCTCAGTCGTCCAGTAATCGGACTTTAGAATGTTTACTATGTAGAAGAAACTTCTGTCTCACCATTAATATCTCAACATACAGTACATAAACGTGCAAGTATGAGGAAAAAGTCCAAATTGTGACTTCACTTGAAGGGTTGTGTATTGTAATATAGACTTTGTGAGTTCTCAGAAATCTTAGTTTACATCTTACAATTAATAACTCACAACTGTGAGATTCAAATGTGCAACTAAGAAGAAAAAATGGTGAGAATTGTGACTTTCTAATGACATTATCCAAACTTTTTCCTCACAATCTGGCAATTCTGGCTTTTTTCATAGAAATCTCGCAATAACTCATAACAGTTGTATAACTTGTATCCTGAAACTGCAAGAAAAAGTCTGAATTATGACTATTTATCGCACATCATTCTTATTTTTCCTCAGAATTCAGACTTCACATCTGCCGAGTACTAACTCATAACAGTGCTTTGAGTTAACATTCAGCAACTATTGTGCGATAAACGTGCAATTCTGAGAAAGAAAGTATAGTTTACATCTTTTGATTTTGACATTTTTTCTTCCTCTAACAGACACACACTTGCTGCTCAGTTTGTGAAAATCTTCTACACAAATCCCGCAAGACGTTTAAAAGCAGCTTCGTCCGGAGCTCCATCTGTAAAGATCCACAGCTCTGTGATTTATGGAGGTCAACAGAAGCACAGCTATTCAGATCAGTCAATCGGGTCACCCAGAATGCACTGCAGTGGATCATCATGACAATGCCGAAGCTAGAACTGAACGCACACATTCAGAGACACACAGCGCTTGTTAAATGATCAGCTACTACCCATCAGCCCACTGAGATCAGAGGAACGGCATGCTGGGAAACAGAACTTATACTCAGAGTAGACACTGAACTGCATGTCATTTGCAATTATATGAAAATGGAGAAATAAAGATTACATTTCTATTAAATGCAGCAGTGCACAGAAAACAAGACGAAAAACTCCTGTGATCTCAGCTAACAGGAAATCACACAAACAGTGCACTATGTAGTGCACACTAGCAGTGCTGACCAGTAGAGTAATGAAGTGAGCATACTGTACTCTCAGTGTGAGGTGTTCAGAGAGCATCTGCCGCTGATCTGAGACCTGCTGGGTAATCTGATTGGCTGCTCACCTGTAGAGAGCCTCCTCGCCGCCAGACACCGCTCCGTCTGCTCACGGTCACAAGCACAGGATCCGCCCCCCGACCTTCAGAGCCACGCCACAGCCAATCAGACGCCAGCTGACGTTTATGAACGACGCTGAAGCAAAGCGGCACGTTACCGATCCCAGAGACACATCCACAGCTCGTTCATATGCTAATGACTCACGTTTATTCATAATATTTGACATTAGTGTGTCAGCATAGTGCTGCAAACACGCACTTCTTCTTCTCTGTGACACACACTTCCTCTCTCACACACACACACACACACACTATATCATAGACGTCTATATAAATCTAATTTGTATTGTATTTCTACAACACTTTGTTTGCTATACCGATACTAATATTGCAAACTAACCTCCTAAAACCAGGTTTTATCAGACTTCCTGAAGTGTTTGTTCTGCCTCTCAGAGTCACACTAACCGTTCCTGGTGTCCAGGTTAGTTTTTCTGCTAAATCTTGTTTAAATGAAGCCTCAGACTTGTGTGACAGAACTACATTTCCCATGATTCAGCACAGCAGCGATACACATTTACAGCATCAAGACTCCATTAGCACTAAATCCACTTCCTGCGCGTTTTAAAAACAAAATGACTTGAAGGATCTCAACCTAATCCTGTTTCTGAACTCGTAAGTAGCAAGCAATGGATTCTATCGATCTGAAGAGCTTCATGAAGTGATGAGGAAACATCACACAAACACAGCAGACACTCACCGGAGAAGATCTGCTTCAGCGTCCAGACGAGGAGAACCTGGAAACACAAACACACCCATCAGACCATCTGCAGGGTTTACTACTATACTAAAGTCATTCACTGCAGTATTTCTGCTTCACATGCTCTCATCTCAGTCAGGCTGAGTTTTCTCTTTTCAGCAATAATACAAAAAATGATGTGATTTTAGTTACATTGAAAGTCAGCAGCAAAGACACTGGTTAATAAAAAGGCATGTTTTAAACTCATTATTGCATGAGACGAGTCAACACATAACTACAGTAAGAGCATGCTCACACACTCCTGATTTCTCTCAACATGGCAACCCCAGAGCTGTCAGTCAACATTTATTTGAAATATTAACTCAGATATACAACTCATAACTTAAAGTAATCTGACTATATAACTCGTAGTGTGTTAAACCCAACACTTTCAATCTAAGACTAAGGTTTTCCTTCAGTCCTGTCTGAGACGAACCACAGCTTCCGTAGTTCACAGAGTAATAACCTGCACCGAGAGCGCTGCTCATGTTTCCTCACGCTCACTTCTAAAAACAAACAATGTGCCATTTTCCCGAAGCTCCACGAGAGAGAACAAACTCATCACCAATACAGAAACACAGCCCAGGAACCAAAGGACAAACTTCAACAGGATCAGATCAGATATAGAAGGTAAAAAGAGCACAGATAAACCTCTATCCTGCAGGTGTCTGCACTCAACTATAGGACAGCATCACTCCATAACCAGCAGACTCACACACGCTTTCATTCAAAGAGCAGAAGAGCCATGAAGACCTGCTGATCCGTATCCAGCGGTCCGAAGCTGATGTGTGTTCCTCAGCAGCGTCAGCAGAGACTGACTGGAGCTCAGCGGCCCGCCCCTCACACACACACACACACACACACACACACTAAACCCTGCCTTTGTCTTTGACTCAATGGAGGTTAAACATTTCCTGCTCTAAGCGCCCACAGTTCAGCAGTGTGTGTGTGTGTGTGTGTGTATGTGTGTGTTATTCTTATTCATTACTTGAAAATGACAAACAAGTGGCGTTCCTGTAGTTTCAGCATCACGGGGTTAATTCACAGGGAACGCGTGAACTCAACTCCTAAATAAAACGGAAGTTGCTTTAGAAAATAAACATATATAAAAGTGAAAAAAAAGGAAATAGAGAATAGTATCAGGTATTTAAACGTTATATGATAAAAACAATAATTAACCATACTTCAGAAAATTGTGAAACAAAAGTAAAAGAGAATAAAATTAAATATTTAAAGGAAGCTTTGTTAAAAAACATAACTGTATATCAGTGTTATTATCATCATGATATGATTTATTGTTTATTTTTTGGTTTCCGTTTCATTTTAGTTAATTTTTTTGTGATTTATTGTGTTTTTGTCATTTCTTTAAATGCATGTCTCTGTACATCCTCTCAGGTCTGGATTTGATCCGCTTTATAACGCTCCCTGACGGACGTTCAGCGGACATTACAGACACTATATCACTGTACAAAATTTACACAACATTTATTTAGTGTCAACAACGTGTTCTTCTGCGCTTTTACCAATTTAAAGCTATATTATAGCTAGAATATTATATTGCATTGTTCCACAGGGTTCCTGAAATCTTACACTGGAGGGACCCTGATAAACTCCTCTTCCTGTGATGATTAGCGTGCTCAGGTGTGTTTGATTACGGTAGCGCTGGACCTCCAGGGTTGTAGATCCTATATTCTCATTCAATTCAGGACAACACGTTTTTATTTCTAAAACCTAAAACCAAAATGCACAGGGAATGAGATCAGCGAAGGTCTGTAGGAAACGGAGCGCAGCAGATGTTGTGGGAGTCCTGGGAAAGTGTTTATGGCCGTCGTTAGGAAGTTCTTTATACGGTTGTGGCCCGTGACAATGGAGTCCGGCCTGTCTTTCAGAGCATCTCTATTCTCCCGCTCACACCACAATCAGCACAAAAGAGCACGAGCTGAAACATAATCCAGCTCAAAGTGTTTTCTTCATCACCGTGGACAATGAGGCCGATCTCCACGACTTTAGACTCTCAGAGTCACAGCAGATCTCATTACCTGCTCGGCTCTTTCTCCACCTCACACGAGAAACCTTCACGGACCTTCATGAGCTCTGAAGGAGCAGCAGCCGATCCAGGGTCAGTGTGAAACACCTTCTGTACACTATGTTATCATGACTAAATGTCCTCACAGATACAGCAATAGCGGAGAATTTTGGTTGCCGTGAAGAAACGAGCTTTAGAAAGAAGTGCTTAGAGAATCTAATAATGGTTTCGTGCGAGGAGTAGACATAGGTTCAGAGCAGTCTGTACAGTAGAAAAACACCTATGGAGAGTCCAACTAATATGGAAACCAGTGTGTGTGTGTGTGTGTGTGTGTTGGGGGTTGTCTATGTGTGAGGCACCATATTTCCAGCATGAATGGATCTGCGCTCTGATTGGCTGTCTGACTCTGCTCTCTCTTAAGTGTGTCTCAAGAGCCCTGCGGAGCCCCTGTCGGCCCCTCCAGAATAAAGCAGGGCCCCATCCCTCCACGGTTCACAAATACACAAACACCACTGATATCCATTAAAACAACATCATTCAGTGTGAGACGCCACTGATTAACAATCCTCGACCCCACACACCACACCACCTCTTTAATCATCACACACACCACTAATCATTGACGTCTGGTCAATATATTACATTCAATATATGTGTGTATATTATATATCGTGTAATATATTATATTATTAATTCAAGTTTTTATTTTTTATGATCCATTTTCATTTTAGTAAAAAATTTAGTTGAAATAGTTATATTTTGTTTTTAATAAAATTTTTGTTCAAGTTTAGAAATGTTGTTTTTGACAATTGTTTTACTTTAAAATATTTCTGAAAAAGACAAAAGACAAATAAAAATGACAATGTCTGTGTCGTTTTCATTATTTTTCGTATCAAGATAAACTTAATAAACATGAGAAACTCAGCCTTGTTTTGTTTTTTGCATTAGTTTTGTTTTATTAGAAGTAATAAAGTGTTTTTATGGTTTCAGGTTTAGTAAATGATAGCAGGCCTGCTTCAGACCGAGACCTTCATCTGTTCATCTGAGAATGTGGGTTAATTTAACAGGGAATTAGAGACTCTGAATCGATATGAAATGATTTTATGGGAGCGTCTTATGATACGTGTGAGTATTGAAGTGGGAATGAACACTATTAAAACACACACAGATCAAATGAAACCCAATCCTGAGGGATCAAACGCAGCAGCCCGGGACACAGAAGAAGGACAATGGAGCCCATCTGAAAGGATATTTACAAGATTTACAGCCCAAATCTCATAGAAAGCACAGAGAGGTCGGTCTGGCCTCTTTACATCCAAACACACACAGAAGAACAACTGCGACGGTTTCCATGGCTCTGAGACTTTAGATAGAGACAGACAGAGCGTGTTAGATGTGCCTCCCACTGACTCACTGCAGCGTATCGACATCGGGGTTACCATCAGAACTACAACTAAACCATCAGAACTACAACTATCAGAACTACAACTAAACTATCAGAACTACAACTAAACTATCAGAACTACAACTAAACCATCAGAACTACAACTAAACTACTAAACCATCAGAACTAGAACTAAACTATCAGAACTACAACTAAACCATCAGAACTACAACTAAACTATCAGAACTACAACTATCAGAACTACAACTAAACTATCAGAACTACAACTAAACCATCAGAACTACAACTAAACCATCAGAACTACAACTAAACTATCAGAACTAAACCATCAGAACTACAACTAAACCATCAGAACTACAACTAAACCATCAGAACTACAACTAAACTATCAGAACTAAACCATC
>JAUMHP010000084.1:148149-160708 GCA_032361065.1 Enteromius trimaculatus
ATTTAAATCACACATTTGAACTTTTTAAGCTATTAAAATATTTATATATTGTCAAATAAGTGCTGTGTTTGAATTCTGGAATTTTTTTCATTTTCATTGAATATAGAAATTGAGTTTTGGTGAAATAAACACAATACAAGAGTCATTAAGCATTTTATATTTGACGTCCGTCAGAACTCGAAAGAGTCTGTATAATCAGGAATGTTCGGTCACTGATGTCATCTGCATGAATGAGCTCCAGCGTCAGTAAAAACCTCCAGAGCTTCCTTGATTCAGGAACTTCTGTTCTTTACATACCAAATGTCAGGAATCGCTGGCCGACCAATCATCAGCGGACAGGAAGTACAATGAGCCGCCCAATGGAGAGGTGGAGACCCTTCCGAAGCACCACACACAGCGCCGGGCGCTCTTTCTCATGATAAACACCCGTCATGTTCCCTGCTTTGTCATGTTGGCTTCAGTGTCTGGTTTATGGCATGGTAAAAATGCATTGTCCCATTGAGAGCAGAGACTTTGACCGTGACATGGAGCAGGAGGAGGTCCATCAACCTCTGACCAGACAGACCCACTCTCTCCCTTCTCCACAATAGAGTCCGAGACTCTGATCCCAGCAGGCCGAGCATTCAGCGTCCAGGCAGGGCCGTCAGCGTTAGGTAGGGGTGCTCACACGGGCTGAAAGTCAACAATACCTCCATTCACTCTCAACTCTTTCAAAGTGTCTGCCGGGAGCGTAAGTGACTCCCAACGCCAAGAATCTTTCACATTACCGTCAGCACACTACACTCACTGCTGCTGCTGTGTACTTCCTCCACACTAACAACAGTCAGGCTGATGCTCTGCCGCAATGTTACACTCCACTGCTAAACTGCTGCTTTTAACCGCTGTAAATGTTACATTTAATGGTTACTATTACACTTACTGAAGTGCTACAAAAGATACAAACCTACATTACATTCAACTCCTAAAACGTTACAAACTCCTAAACTGCCACAAATGTTACATCTAATGGCTTCTGTTACATTTACTGTTACTGCTACACATTTAATTACTACTATATTATATTGAACTGCTACAAATTTTAATGGCTAAAAAGTTACATATAACAGCTGTAAATGTTACATTTAATACAGTAGCTACAATATTACCAGCTACTATGTTACAATTACTGCCTACTGTTCCATTTAACCGCCACAAACGTTGCTCTCATCTGCTATAATGTTACATTTAAGTGCTATAGCTGTTACAATTATCCACTACAATTTTACACTTTACGTTACAACTGTTACCTTTAACTGCTACAAAGTTATTTACAACGTTTCATTTAACTGCCAAAGCTGACAAGAGCCGTGTTTCCATTACCCTTCAAATTGCGAATTGAAAATATACCTAATCGAAATGCGTAAAAACCATATAATCGTAAAAACGTTTTTCTACAGGCAATTAGAAAAAGGAGTATTTCAAAAAACCGCAAGGGAAACGGGTTTTTCGCATTTACAGGTCACATGTAAAAAGTCATATGATCATTCGTCAATGTATTATAACCTCCAAGAAACACTTAATACATGTTTGTTCAAGAGTTTAAAGGGCATTAATGCCTAGACACATGTCTGCGGTGCCGCCCGGCTCTGATACGGCAGCTGACAGCGGTCACTCAGTTGATGCTTGTGTTTATTCCAGCCTCGCTAAAAAAAATTCGTTGCTATGACTCATCGCGAGAAACAAAAAAGTTACGCTTTAGCCGCATAACGTTGTTTAATGGAAAGCGGTCATTTCACAATACCTTTTTATTGACATTTATCAAATATCACCAAAGTGACCCGATTAATAACACGAGTGACTCTCTGCATTAATGGAATCCAGGTGTAGGAGGCCAATCAGGTGTTCTATTAATTGGATAACAGACACACTGTAATGAGTGGAAATGAGATGAAGGTCTTAAACCACCGGAGCCTCTTTAACAAGTTTACAAGCTCCTGCTAGCTCTGAATGACTGTAGCTAGTTCACTAGAAAAGCCAACAATGTACGAAAAGCATGAGGATGACATAAAACAAGCTCATGAAATATGAAAATCAAGCCTCAAAGTCAATGGTCACATGCTTCTAATGAATATTATCCCTCATGCTGTCGCAAAAACGGTTTTAAGATGCTCACCATGACAACAGCTCTTGACACGCTGACATCATCAATGTGAGACACATATTTCACTGTCAGAAGAACAAGCGCAGCACAGCATGTCTACGGCAACTGCTTGGAGACACATTTCATTATTTCCTACCAAAACGACCTCGTAAACGCCTGCTGAAGGCCGAGAGACACGGCTTTTAACCTCAGACGCCGAGTAAACGCTGAAGGTGTAAAATAAGTCAGAGATTGAACGGGACACGTTTTGTTAAATCGCTTAACCTCGCCCGGCTTCAGAAGCTCCCGAGCTTTCTCCTGATTGTCATGCAAATGCTGAAGAACTGAAGGCTGGGGAATTTGTAACTTGTGTTTTCAAAGGCTTCTCAACCCGCCTTCAGCCCTAATTACATTTCACCTCTTTTGTTGCCAGCACAAGCTAGAATCAGCCCTGAGCGTGTTTCCCAGCGCATGACTCTAAATCTCCTGCAGACGTGCCGCGGCCGGGATATCTGAGCTGAATATGAACACACAGTTAACGAGAACGAGCAGAAGAGCACCGGAGACGCTGACTCTCCTTCCTGAAGATTCACGCCGCATTTGTTTATTGCGTGTGAAATGAAAGATAGAAATGAAAGCGTTTGGGTGTAAAAATCAATTTGGCAAAGCAGTTGGTGATTCTGTGATTTGTCACACATTACATAAGACTCCTACACATACGTATATACACAGACTTCAGACGGACCGCACAGGTGTATTTGGCATCTGTTTTTGGCTTCCAGCACTAGCACTGTTAGTTCTAACTTTCAAACAAGTTTGGGTTAGGGCTAGTTTACGGTTGGACTGCGTCACTCTGACCTTTCTAAAGCAGTAGAAGAATAGCAGAGGGCTGCAGGATAATCACCGCATGATATGTAACGCACATCTTGTCAGTAAAGCCTGTAATCAGCAGAACATTCCATCAGGTGCGTGATCTTATATTGAGCTGCAGAGCCGTTATTCTCTGATGAGCTGCGCAAAACCACGCTGATAATGAACCCCAAATTTTGAGCAAAATAATCGTGATAATCATTTTTTCTGTTTTTTCTGTTATCGTGCAGCCCTACGTTTGGGAATTTATTAGGTTTTAGTTGTTTTTAATAGAAATAATTGTATCCTTAATATCAATATTATATAATAATTGATATAAATGATGTAGTTTTGATAAAGATGAAGTACAGTTTCTGCTGTGTGTGTTTCAGACGTGTCTCCTCCAGACCCTCGGGGCGGGCTCAGGCGGTTTGTTTTGTATTTATCACTCTCTCGCAGGACTTTAGACGGATCGTAATCCCAGCAGGTCTGACCGCGGGCACAGCACGGCTAATTGGATTTTTTTTCTACCAAGGAGAATCCAATCACAGTCGGGCCCTTTCAATTTCACTAACCCACGCTTTTAACCGGCCCAAATAAACATGCGGGCTCTGGAGTGATTATACCTCCTGCTGCACTGGATGTCTTCACTCCCACGGCACACAAATCAAACAAATGGAAATGAAAGCGCCAGCATCTGTTAGGTGTGTCCGAAACACAGAGCCGCTGCTTTTAATACAGACGGCAGCTTACGTTACAGGTTAACAAAACCAGCCGTCTCTAGTTACGCTGAGAGGGGTGTGTGCTTCCGCCTTTCACAGCCGCAACGGATCAGCCTTCCTCTGGACCCCTACGGAGATTCCCAGGAGAACACATTAGAGTCGGAGGGAATCCCTCCAAATCAATGAGAAACATACAATTAATAGTGGGTGTGTGACTTTAATGTCACAGAATATGTGTCAGGCATGCTTGAATAACTCAAAGTGCCCCGGCTATGCCATTATTAAGGCTTCTAATATTGTTTTGGGAGTCTCCTACGATACGTTCACATGCATGCGCGGTTGTTTTCTCAAAATATGTGTTTAACATCACCAGTGATTCTTAAACCATTCATTCATAAGATTCAGTCTCTTTAAATTTTCTTAAGAAAATATATCTGAAATGTCTTCAGAAATCTATCATATTAATTGTATAGAAAATTTTAGACATGTCTCAACTGCCTGCTTTTTTTTATTTATTTATTTTAATCTGAATCACAATTTCAAGATGTTAACTACCTTCAGGGAAATGTAAAGAAAGTATAAACTGAAGCTATATTTAATTATTTGTTGCCTGTTTTAGACACAGTGGAAACACAAGCTGTAAGCTGACCCTCACACCACAGCTCTGACGAAGCACTAACTCAACCTAACATCAGCTTTACATCGTCCTCCAGTGCCCAGCAGAGAGCGAGAGCTAAAGCGTTCAGAGCAGAGGATCATGGTCCTAATCTCACTACGTCTGTGGGATTGTTCATTTCTCCAGCTGTCCTTAACTCTGCTCATATGAACTCGTCTGAGAGCACATCTGTAAGCACATGGAGCAGCAGACTCTCAAATGAAAGAATTTCAGTGACAGATGTAAAGAAAAAAGCTGATAATATGAGTAAATCAAATACATGTGCTCACGCTAGCACAGCTGTTCACGAGAGACCCTTCGCTTCATTCCATCTGGACTGAGAAGAACAACTACATTTACACACCAGGAAGAAAACCGTGAATCAACACCGAATATCCAGAGTAATGACATCACTGTATCAAAATAACAAAGACAAGCTAACATTCCCTTTAAGTTATGAAAATATTATCTGAAAGTTCAAAACGTCCAGTTTTTAAATATTTCAAAGATGTTTTTTCTTAGTTCTGCAAATGTGAAGGGAACATTCAATTGAATCATTTTGCAAACATCATAGGAACGAATTAGAGATTAGAGCCGGAAAACAGCACAATAATTAACCTACAACTAAATCAATTAATTATCAATTAAATGATTACAAATACAATTACAATCAATTAAATGATTAAAGCATTCAGATACTGTATTGATACTGTAACATTACTGGTTTATAAGCTCCAGAGAACCTTGCAGGAACGTTCTGAGAATGTGCGTGAATCTATATCAAATCAAATCAAACAGTGATTGATGTCTGAGATTCTCATTTAATAAAAAAATCCATGAAAAGGTCAAACGTACAGCAAGTCCCTGGTTAGATTCCTTTTTAAAACATGTTGAAGACAGGTCAATCACATTACTCTCTGAGGTCCGTTTCAGAGGGAGATCTGGTCTCGAGCTCCCTGGAGATCCAGTCCAGCTCTGAAAGACCTCTATTAGACGCCGCTTGAAACCTTCTGCCAAGCCACAGGAACACGGTAACCTGATGAGATGAGGTGAAGTGCTGACCCGTAATGACCAGACGCAAACACCAACTCACTTTAGCTACATGTCAGCTCGCCATACACCAGCCATTAGGGTTTATGAGAGGAAGCTGGGATCAACAGAAGGACACAACGGGCTAAAACAGCCCAGACTTATGTGATGTTCCTGCACAGAAGACACACACTGAAAAAAATGGTGTAGAATAATGACAAATTAAAGTGACATTTTAATGGGAAAAGACAGTGTTTTCCTGTGAAAGCCCATGCTCTAATAATCTTTAATAATAAACTATTGTTTGCAGTATGATTCCAGATCAACATGCAGGCTCAGCGTCATTATGACTGATTATAGTTATTACGAGTAATTATATTCTAATCTTTTACCTCAAGACTTGGACATTAATTCACTCTGGCAAACAACTGCTTTATGTTCTCAGACAAACATTAACAGACTGTAATGAGAGCGCATGAGTCTGAGAGCTGGAGGTGTTTCTCTTCATGTCATACTGATGAATTACCACACCACAGAATAAACACACAGAGGTTATCTGAACTGCCAAAAATAAAGGTTCTTCTTAAAACATACCCGGCAATAAAGCTAATTCTGTGACTGTGATTCTGATTCTAACACAACAACCCTTTATCTTTTCTAATGTGCTACAAACCAGCACACTGTCCTGAAGAACCTCTAATGAAACACCTACGTAATCTAGGAAACAACAAAGACTTACATTGAAAATAAGGAAAATGCACCCAAATCTGGAATGATAATAACGAAAGAATATTTATTGCTTTTGTTTTGTTTAAAATTTGAAAAATATGCTGTTTCATAAATTACAACCATTCAGATTAATATCATACTGCATAAGGTAAGCATCTCTAAAGGCTCCACAAATGAACTTTTAGCAAACTTGTATTTTAAACTTGTTTTGCATTATATGTTTTTTCTGAAATATTACATTTAAATAAAGCATTACATCTGCTCTAATTTGCAAGCATTTCCAGAAATGCCAAAATCAAAATTCTTGTTTGATTTGAGATTTGTCTTTTTATCACTCCATAAATCCTAAAATAAGACAAATAAAAAGTACATTTTTGTCATGTTTTCTTAAGAATAAAATGCTGTATAAATATCTTAACAAACCCTTCAGTAAAAACCTTCAGAATATAGAGAGGAATATATCTGTAAGTTTTGGTGTATGTCAGTGCAGCTGAAGTGGAGAAACAAACTATATTACCTTTAAATATATGCATTTTGCCATGTTTTTGACCAATAAAATGCTGTATAAACCAGTGTGAATGATATCTTAACAAACCACTCAGTAAAAACCTTCAGAATATAGACAGGAATATATCTGTAAGTTTTGATTTATGCCAGTGCTGCTGAAGTAGAGAAACAACTTTTAAAGATATGGATAGAAATTGAAATCTACAGATGGAAATAGATAAAGTCCAATAAAAAAAGCCTTAAATGTGTATTTTAGATGGGGTTTTTTCCCACTAGTCTAAAAGAAGCCATGATATGGAAGCAAAATAGAGTTTGCCTGAAGTGTCTTGACTTAACCAAGCAAAACAGCTGGTCACAGAATGAAAGCGCCTGTAAGACTGATCTGAGAGCAGTGAGTGTGAATGTGTCACAGATGACACACTGAATTAGGCTCCTGCAGAACACCACTAATACCTATTGTCCTCACGCCTGCTCTGATTGGCCCGTTCGAATTCCTGGGGTCACGTGACCGCCTGGCTCTCTCCAGATTGATGTGTAGAGGGTTTTTTCATTTGATTCAGCTCTAAAGTGCTGATTTTAATGGGTTTTTGACCTCAATCTCTCATAAGCGTTTCCAAGCCCAGACGAAGATTAGAGGAGGGAGATTATGATTTCAGCCAGCAATGGAACAACAAAACAAGACCTGCTTTGTTACTCCCAGACATCATGTATTTTACAGCATAATACTGTAAACTTTGAGCAAAACTGTCCTCAGAGCAGCTGGTGCTGGCCTCATTAGAAGGTTCCCAGGATTGTGAAGAAAGGCTGATTGGTCTCAGCACAGGAGAGGGCCGAGCTGTCAGCCTCTCTGGATTAAAAACCCCTCGCTGTTCACGCGTGAAGCACACAGCGGTAAACGAGAGGTGTTTTCTTCGCGATGCGTTTCTCTCCATCTGTAATCTGAGATCTATAGAGATCCCTATAGAGACAATCTGTCCATCAGACCTGCATTACAACTCAATAACACAAACAGCAAGAGCCCCCAACACACCGCAACCAAACCATCTTTCTGCTTACGTGGCCATGTTCTGTTAGACTGGATATCTACATAGGTTTCTGTTGTTGAAGGTTTGTGGTTATCATTGAACTTATGGCAGCACTGAATTAACTGCATAACAGTTATCCCTCAAAAATTGGTAGTAAATTTCACAAAGAAAGGAAGTAGAAAGAATTGTCTTGTAAAACATAGTCCATTTTTACACTGAAGATTGTACAGTTTTCCTTTCCCTCTTGTTTTTCAGACAGATGGAGGCTGTTTAGGGGCTCGTGAAGAACAGTCTGCAGGAGAAACGCTGCATGAAGCTGCACTGCTGTGTTTGCTGAGCAATTAAACTGCACAAGTGGGCAGTGTGTGTGTGTGAGAGAGAGTGTGTGTCTCGGGCCTCTTAAGATTATGCAAATGCGAGGAGGATTTGGAGAGCCTGAACTGAGCGTCTCTGTGTTGTTGTGAATTCTCACACTGCAGATATATTATGATCATGATCTCCAGTCACAGCCTGTTCAAACACACTAAACCTCCATCAAAAACATCCATCAGAACAAAATCACATTAATAGTAATGCACTTGTTCTGCCTCATTTTGGCATTTTACAGCTCAGATATCATATGCTATGTTTTATAGACCTTGAGTTTCATAGGCTTCTGGTGCGGCAAGACAAGAGAAGAACAGAGTAAAAATAAATTATACTACAACAAATAGGATAAATATTCATTTAAATGAATAACTAAATTATTAAAAACTGATTAGATTAAAATAAACAGATAATAATTAAAAATAAAAATTAGATAAATATTCAATTTAAATAAATACAAATATTTGTAAAGAAATTTAAAAATATAAATGAATAAATATTGTATTAAAATACACAAATAAGTGGAAAATGTGGGTACTTTTTTTTCTTTTTTTAAATAAGGTATGAAATGAGTACATAAATTAATAATACACTACTGTTCAAAAGTTTTAGAACAGTAAGATATTTACTTTAAGATATTTACGTTTTTTAAAGATGTTTCTTCTGCTCATCAAGGCTGCATTTGTTAGATTAAAAATCCAGAAAATACTGTAATATTGTGAAATATTATTTCAGTTTAAAATAATTGTTTTCTGTGTGAATATATTTTAAAATGTAATTAATCCCTTTGATACAAAGCATCATTACTCCAGTCTTTCAGAAAGCATTCTAATATGTTGATCTATTAATTATTTAGAATTATTAATGTTGGAAACAGTTGTGCAGACAAATATATATTTTTTGGAACCTGTGATTTTTTTCTTTGATGACAAGTATTAAAACTATTAATTTATTTCAAAGAAGAAAGAATAAAAATGTACTGATCCCAAACTTTTGAACAGTAAACTACTGTAACAGTAGTTCTCAACATTATTATCCATTTTAAATAAATGCTTCTCTTTTTAATATTTTAATGATCAAAGAATCCTAAAAAAAACATGAAGCAGCTCAACAGTTTCCAACACTGATAATAAAACATCAGCATATTAGAATGATTTCTGAAAGACTGGAGTAATGATGCTTTGTATCACAGGAATAAATTACATTTTAAAATATATTCACACAGAAAAAACTACATATTTTTCAAATGCCTTTGTACATTTAATTGTTTAACTAATATTAAAAAAAAAAAAATTTCAGAGTATAAATTAGGGCATTAAACAAGAAATTACACAGATGTGTTATAAATTTGAGAAATACTTTGACTGAAATATTCCTGCTTGAAAGTGATTGGCCATGAAGGACTATTGCTGGTCTTACAGGTGATGGATCAGAGTCAGTGTGAGTGAATGGTCAGGGTATGGGTGAAGACGTCGTCCCTGCACTGGACACTCCAGCATCCGTCACACAGAGGTCACACGGAGTGCAGCGGTGCATGCTGGGAAAGAGGACATTCCAGAGCCCTGTCCCCCAAACCCTCCTACTGAAGATAAAGACGAGAACAACGAGCCGCAGCAAACAGACCGTCTTTGTCCTGCGCTTCCCCCCGGCACACACACACACACACACACCAGGCCTGTGTCTGTGTGTGTTCTGTCGTAGCTGATAGTCTGTCATCACAGCGTCCGTCTGATTGACCTCAAACACACCGGAGGATGAGGACCGGTCACTTCTCGTTCTGACCCTTACAGCTTCACACTAACATCATTAGCTCATGTCCATTTACTGATTTACTGCTGAAGTGTCTGTGTAATAAGATCAGGTGTCCAGTCAGTCGGTCAGTTTCCACTGATTAATGATCTGTTGATTCTGTAGATTATCCTCATGACCTGAAACCTCCATCAGACACCGAACGATTAACGATTATCAGTTTACTTGATTCGTCTTTGAATGAATCAGAAGGATAGGAACGGTCTCATAGCAACTAAAACTCATGTTTAAATATTAATATGCATTAATGTACTTTCAAAGATGCCTGAAAGAGAGATTATAATCAGATGCAAACCAGATGCAATTATTCAGAAGCACCCTGAATCAGACGCAAAAGAGAAATGATGTAAAACAAGAAGAGACGAGCTGAACATCATGAAGTATTGATGCTCAGAGCTTGATTTCTAGACATTACTGGCCTGAAAGAGCCTTCCTTCAGAGCAGTCTAGTGTACATACAGTATATATTATGAATCTGTTTGTATACTGTACGTCTCAGCTCCAGCTGTCAGCTCAGTTTATATCAGATCTGGAGTCTGTGCGGTTATTTTTACACTTTAAAGACCGAGCCGGTCCAGGGGAGAATCTGCTGGAGAGACACTTGAAAGTGTTTCTGGAGCAGGATTTGGTGACAAAACTAGGCCACCGGAGCACAGAGATCAGCTCCCTGATGAAAATATTAATGACACACAGAGACAGGAATCGACATGACGTCAGGACTGTGTGTGTGAGTTATTGTCATCTTTATGGGTTTGTTGAGCGTCAGAATACCCAGCATGCCTCAGCAGCCCACGGCTGGAATAAGCAGCATTGGCGTCCTACGACACGCTTCTTTCCCACGACACACACTCATCCGTGTCTGAAACACACACACAAACACGTGTCTGCTGGTCATGGATCTCACACACACACTCTCCGTCTGACAGACACAGGACGGTTGAGCTGCTATTGTCCCGTCGACCTGAAGCGCTCCGGATCAGCACACAATACAGCGCCGCGCTCATTAGCATTCTATTAATTGGGAGATGTGACCCAGTAACGGAATGTGGTGTGTGTGTGTGTGTGTGTGTGTGTGTGTGTGAGTGTGTGTGTGTGAGGGGGGTCACCAGAAGCTAAACATGAACTTGACACTCTCCACATTATACACACACACACACACACACACAGTATTATAAAGTTTTTTATTACCCTTTTTTATTATCTTAATTTTGATCATTAAATAAAAGGAGGGGGTAGTAAAATACACACACCACACACACAATCATATATATATGTAGCTACACACATAGCCTAATTTTTTATATATTTTTAAATAGAAGTATATGTATTGTAATTTAGTTATACAAATAATTTTTATGTTATTTATTATTTCATATAATTAATTATTTAAAAAAATATATTTTATGCCATAAATAATCCCTATTTTACACCTAGCATATTTTTCTGTATATACACTAACTAGTTCATGAACAAAACCACTGCTGTAACTCGGACACTAACTGAAATAACCCTGTTGGGTTTCCATTCAACTTGAACAAAAAAAGGGGGAAAAAGTACGTCATAATTTAACTGAAAATAATCGTATAACAGCTGATTCAAAGCGCGCGCCCGCGCTGCACCTGCTCGCGTCACCTGAACGCAACATCACAACTACTACAACCTCATCACATTACATCACATTACACAACACGACACAATAAAACACAACACGACACAATAAAACACAACACGACACAATTAAACACTGAGCATTACAGTCATATATTATACTTCACAGCATCTGTCCCCGTCAGATACTTCAATCCGATTAATAAACGACACCAACTCACACCGCTGAGAGCAAATAAGACCGAAATATCAGCTGAGACTGTCACATCTGACAATATTGCCTCAATAAATATCATATATCAGATAATGTAGCTCATAATCATGCGAGGAGCTTGAAATGAGGGATTCTGACACATTTGTCCAGTCCAGCGCTCCAGCGTCAAACTCAGCAAGAGCGCGATTAAAGCGGAATATAAGAGAAGTACTGACCTGATAAACCCGCTCGATCCGCTCGGTTCTGCTCCGGTACCGTGACCGTCACCGTCTGTCCCGCGCTGCGACTGACTGCTGGACCCGCGGATCTCGGGCGCGCGCATGAGCCTCGGGGACGCGCAGGGCTCAGCTGAACTGGGACCAGCAGCAGACGCTAACACAGACACACACACACACACACAGAAGCAGCACTGAATTCATGAAAGTGCGTATGAATAGTACGACAAATAAAAACTAGTATTGATGCACAAAATGAACGTGCATGTGATACGCAGAGTAGTTTATGTCTGCAGTTCTCGGCACAGCATATACTGCTGAAAGATGAATAGATGTATATACAAAAAGTATTCACGGTTGAAACCGAGTCTTTTCAGCTTCAACATTATGAGTTCTTCTGAATCTTCTCTGTGACGAATATAGTGTTTTTGTACTTGAACCTTATTAAAGATGAATAACTCTTTTTTATGTAATATTGCTGTTATTTAAAGCACTGCCAGAAAATATCCCGTTATAATCATAATAATACTGGTGATTTATGGTGAGTGTGATCTGAGGAGACTCTGTTCTTGTGGAAGTGCAGTGGGATGATGCAGGACTTCAGGAGTCATTGGACATTTCCCAGAATTCAATTTGAGATCAGCCGGGCGTCCCGTCTGAGACACAGATGAAGAGCTGATGTCACTGCAGCAGAAGCACAAACCCTTCAGAAG
>JAUMHP010000084.1:239803-255767 GCA_032361065.1 Enteromius trimaculatus
AAAATCATCTTAATGCTGGATTAGTTTGATCTTCTCATTCTGACGGCACCCATTCACTTCCATTACTGAGACACTGAGGCTATTTCTCCAAATCTGATGAAGAGACTAACTGGTCCTGGTCTTGGATTTTCAGCGCACTTCTATGTGACTCTTTAATGGAGTCAGTGTCACTAAACCCGGAGGTCTCTCGTCGTCTCCCGACACACAGTACTCTGCTCAGTAATGAGTGTGCTGTTTGAGCGTCCAGAGGTCTGCTCGGCATCACTCCACAGAGGAAGGTGGAGAAGCTCTTAAACGCAGGTCCTTCATCAAACACGCTTCTGAAGAGTCAGATTCAGCTCAGTTTAACAGCACCTGTATCTCTACAACATTCATACAATCAAGAGCAGAATCAAATCTTATTTTAATGTGTTTAATTCGTCTTGCATCCATTTACAAATCATAGAACTGCACTTTTTCATTTATTTGTGTGATTCCCACAGAAACATTTGCATTTTCATATTAAAGTAGTAAAGAAATTAATGTTGAACAAACATTTTATGATTTGTAATTTCTTGCTAAAGACATTTATAAACAAAAATGTATTATGTGTATTTATTTATATACTGTACATAGTGGCCAAAAAAAGTGCCTCATGTTCCCAGTAAATATTTTAAAAGGCATTAATACATAAATATTTGTTTTTGTTTTATGTTAATTCATTTTAGCTAATTACTTTAATAAATACTTTTATTTTTTATGGTAACAAGATGTCTTTTTTAACTAAAGTTAGTTAAAAACATTTTTTATTTTCTTAAAGTAAAATAAGTCAAAAGATTATTTCCTTAAAATTTTTCTGCAAATCCATTAATTTTATTCCTTTATTTATTTGTTTATTTAGCTTATTATTCACACTTTTGATTCTATTTATTACAGTAATTTTGTTTGATGGTAAGAGTTGTGTCTTATAAAAGTAAAGCTATAAAGCAAAATCATAATGTTTCTTAAAAATAGGCTTTTTAAATTAAATATGTGAAAGACATTTGTTCTTTAAATATTTAATATTTATTAATTTGCTGGTAATGTTCTCAGTGTGATGAATGATCATTATGAGCTGATAGAGCAGATCATCATCCCTTCAGGAAAGCTGTTTTCTGAGAGATCTGGCATCGCTCATGTTCACCAGAGCTGGTTAATAGTCCCGTCAGATCAAGGCCAGGCTGGTTAATAGCCATGTCAACTACCAATCCTATTAACCCCTGACAGACAAATAGTACTAGTTAAGCCTGGAAGGAAAACACTCAGATACATTATAAATGAAACCAAGCAGCGCAGCCGAGTCATGACCCCTGTGACCCTGGACACATTTGGGCTTTCTGGTCACATGACATGAAAACAAATAAAAGCTTTTGTGGTATAACTAAATGCTTTATTTGCATTGTTTTTATTTGTATTATTTTATTTATATATATATATATATAATGTAAAAAATAAAATTATATGATATAAAGTAGTTATTTATATCATAATATTTAGAATTTATTTCATATTTATTTTCATTTAACATTTAATCTTACACAAAATATACAAAATTAATACAATTTTAATATAATAAAATTATTTAATATTAAATTATTAATATATTTTAACATGGCATTTATTCATATTACGTTATTATAATTAGAATTATATACATTATATATATATCAGCTTGCCATTTATTTATAATGCATCATAATTTATAATATTATATTAAATTATTTACACACGTTATTAATTATTTTATTAATAATTCACAAAGTCCAGTCTGGGAACCCCTGATCAAGAGCATTTACACGCCTGATATATTTTTCATCTGAAATATGTTTCTGTTCAAGCATAGCCTACGTGAAAACCATACCTCATGTGATTATGGAAATTATGCATGCATACGCGACTCAGCTAAAGATGAATAAATTTCACTGGTTAATTCCAGGCCGTCAGCACAAACACACAGAACTGATGGACTCCCATCAGAATCAAGTGTTAAACCCTCATCCATCACACACACACACACACACTCCGGTGTATTCCTGCGGCTCTGACGTCTAAACACTGCTCAGATGAGAGATCTGGATCACACAGGACTCACGGCAGGAAGCAGGCTAATCTGTGTGATATACACGGACTAAAGAGCTCAGAATGAATCTGTCATCATCACGGAGCAAAGACTCACTCAGAGAACACACACACATCAGGATTTATAGACTATAGACTCAAATACAGTGTGATCAGATGAAAACAATAAGCATTTATGAAGCATAAGGATCAACTGTAATCACAAAATCAGTCTATTTTTTTTGCTGTCTGCTTTGTCAGGACAATATTTGTCTGAAATAAAACTATTTGAAATTCTGTAATCTGAGAGAGAAAAACTATCAAACTATTGAGATAATCATGTTCTTCATGGAACAAGATCTTGACTTAATATCCTAATGATTTTTGTCATAAAAGAAACATATATTGAGAATATAAAACATCTTGAGTTATAAAGCATGCAAACCTTGGATGTTAATGTTATGTATTCTTTAGATATTCCTCTTTAGAGCTTTGTGAGCACTGAAAATGAAGCCGCACTGAGATGCTCGTATCTCTGGACCTTGAGAGTCAAAACACCACCATCTACCAGAATCTCAAAGGATATTAAGATCTCTTTAATACGTCTTGAGTTATATGCATGCACACTTTGGAAAAGAAGTGTTTTTGGCATAGCTTTCAGTGCAGTTGTTGTGATATGCACATATACATATACATATATATATCTATAGACAAGATAGAGCCCAGAAGCAAACAGAGGTTTTTATGGATCACTAAGTGTAAGCAACAGCATTTCCTTCACTTAGCAAACATAACACGCATTCATTCAAACATATTACACACGAATCATGAATTACACAGACAATAAACCATGACAATATTGTTGTGATATGTTCTGATTAAATGGCTTCAGTCCTGTCATTGAATTTGTGTTTCTGATTACAGCTGATAAGGAGTAAAATCAATGCGTGTTAAATCAATGAAAGTCACTATAATCACCTCTAACAGTAAATCAATGAGCAAACGCTGAATTATCACTTCAGAGCATCGAGACGTCGTCTCTAAACAAGCATGAGAGCGTGACTGACAGCTGCAGTACTCATAAATCATATCTCACACACACTGTTAGCACGAGCGCATGAAGACGGACACTTATACAGACTCACACACACGGTCTGTAGTATTACGCTAATGTTAAAGGTTTGTCCTCCAGATATCGACATGATGTGTGTTCACTCTGAAGAGACCCAGACTGACTCAACACACGAAAATAAATCAGCTTCAGCAACAATGAGCTGAGAAACACCCAGCAGCTGCTCTACTGATCTAATAATTCACAGAACTGCCATCAAATTAGACAAATGTACCCCTGTACATAATTCTATTCAATCCTTAATCTATTAAGAATGTTACAAATAAAGTGAAAATAAATTGAAGTGTCCATTGCAGAATTAAACTGATGCATCTAATGATGCTTTTTTATAACCAATCACACGCCATTCTGTTGAGCTTCTCAGAGCAATGGCCAATCAGAGGTGTTCAGATGAGTCATCGCACTGAAACTCTTGTGCATTTTCTCATCATCATCAACAGAGTGCACTTACAATGTTTTTATTAAATTACGATCTCTTGTTATATAAAAATTTGTATTAAAAATATTTTGTGACATGGCATCCATGTCTAGTACTTATGGAAGCTTTTTCCGCCCATACTGTAGAACTAAAAAAAAAAAAGCTCAAACTTTTTCCTTCACAATTGTGGCTTTTTTATTGCAATTGCAAGTTTCCGTCTCACACTTCTTTCTTTCTGAAAATGTCATTTAGTTCTCATAAGTGTGAGTTTTACAGTCAGAATCGGGAGTTATAAACTCGCACCTGTAAGAAAGTAGACTCTATTTTTCCTCAGCATTGTACTTCACAACTCACATAAAAATCTGAATTAGCTATAAGATATAAACTCACAGCTGTGAGAAAGAGTAAGAATTGTAGGATAAAAAGTGTCAATTACCTGGTTTTATTTTTGTGTTATGATGTGTGTGTGTTAATAGAATTACACTAATTTTAGCCTTACCCTGAACTCGGTTCACCTGCTGCCTATGGCCATCGGTTGGGTCATAAATTGGTGTGACCAGTTCAAATGTGGTCAGTTTGAATGTGTGGATCAAATCTGTGCTGAGTTTTAATTCGTTAAGGTTTGAGTGACATGAGAGCGAAGTTTAAGACTGTAGAATCTTCCCAAAGTTCTTTAAAGTAGAAAAGGATATTAAAACAAATAAAAAGCTTATTTTAAGAAACGGTCATTGAGGATCCACACCTGAACTCTCTCCAGCTCTTTTCTTGAATTTTTAGAGAGAGAGGCGCTCCGCTGGAAATCACAACCCCAATCATCCTGATGTAATGACATTGGGAAAAATAATAACTCAATTTCAGGATGGTTAAGATCGATGGCTAATCCATCCTGCTGCAGGAGCTGTGGGTTTATCTCCTGGACGAGGCCAGAGCCGTTCATCAGCTCAGACACCGGATGCTGTCCGCTGACGGCCGGAGCGATAAGACGAGAGCCGAGCGCAGTGTTTCTCCGTCTGGAGCGATGGCTGATAAGAGCTTGGTGCGCTGGCAGAGGTCAGACACCGGTTTATCGGCTCAGGAATCAATACGACACGCTCACACCGAGCCCGGAGAGTATCTGTCATCTCCAGCTGCTGTTCAACAAGCTCCTCGCCGTAAAACACATCAGCACAATTAGACCAGATCCACTATAAAACTACTGACCTGAAAACCTGCTGAGATGTTGATTACTGCATGATTTAATAAAGCATAAAGATGTCATAACACACCATTGCACTAAACCAAAAGACGGCCTGGCGTGATCACTGATGATATACTCAATACAGATAAAACCAGATGAGTCCAACTTTTAACAGTCACTTGCATTCATGAAGTGTTTTTGTAATAAAGACTTAATTATATTAGCACATCTTTCATCAACTTTCAGAACAAAGCAAGGATTTCACAGTGAAACTACACTGCAATGATTCCTCTGTACTTTCCTTTTCTTTAGAATTTAATATAGTGGGAGATAATAAAGATGAATAGAGTAAAATAGAGTATAAAGGAAAATAATGAAATGGGATGTAGTATAACTGTGCAGAACAGAGTCGAGTTTATGGATTATATTATATAGAAGAATAGAGTACATTAGAGTTGGATAGAGTACAGGAGGGTTGAATAGAGAAGAATTTATCAAAATTGAGTATACTAGAGTAGCATAAAAGAGTAGAACAAAGTATAAAACAGAAAAACAGAAGAATATGAAAGGGTAGAATTTAGTAGAATAGAGTATATTAGAGTTGAATAGAGTGGGATGGGATATAAAAAAGAAGAATAAAGTACAATGGACTATAGAGTAGTAGTGTAGAATAGAGTAGAATGTAGTATTTTAGAGTTAAATAAAACACAGTGCTGTAAAAAAGGGATAGAATAGACTGCTACTTGTGAAATGGAATATATTACTGTTGAATAGAGCTGAATAGAGTATAAAGAGAAGAATAGAGTTTATTAGAGCACAGTGGAGTATACGAGGCAGAGTTGAGAATAGTAAAATGGACTATATTAGAGTAGCATAACTGTAAAAAGAAGTATAACTGAGTAGCATAAAAATAGTAGAACAGAGTAGAATGGAGTATAAAAGGGTAGGTTTTAGTAGAATGTAAAACATTAGAGTTAAATAGAATAGGACAGAGAATGAAATAAAGGAAAAGAGAAGAGTAGAGTAAATGGGAGAGAAAAAAGGCCAGAGTAAGGTTAGGAAGAATAGAAAAGTATGTAGTATAGAACTGAATAAAGTAGAATTAAGTATAAAATAGTAGAATACAGTACAACTGAGTATATTAGTGTTGAATAAAATAGAATGCTGTATAAACAAGAACTGAACAGAAGAACAGAGAAGAATGGAGCATAAAATGAATAGAATAGAATAGAATACAATAGAATGGAATGGAATGGAATGGACTATACAGTAGAGCTAATTGGAGTACGTAATGGCTGTTACATTACAAGTATATCTGAGAAGAATATAAAAAAACAGTATAACAGAGTTGAACAAATTGGTGTATTTAACGGTAAAGCTGTGGAATTGAGTAGAACATACTATAATGAGTTGATTGTATTTAGAACAGAGAAGGAGAAGTATAGGAAGGCTCAGTTCTTCAGTGAATCAGTATTAATGATAGTGATCCTGACACACTGATTCACAGGCTTCAGCTTCAGGTCTGAACACTGATGAATCACAGTAATGAAGTGCTGCTAATGAGCTGTCACACTTAATTCACACAGAGTCCCGTCCGCTAATTGCTAATTAGAAAATGCGCAGGAGTTCTAAACGAACTAAAGCCACTCGAGCCGTTCGTCACACGCAGCCACATCCTCTGATTAACTTCAATTAGTTCAACATCACGAGATGAGCTCAGATCTGCATGTGATCTGATTATCATGAGCCTGAGCAGGAAGTGAGTGACGCTCCTTTCAGAGGCGACTTCCTGTTTCAGATCTGATCTGATCTGTCAGAGAATCACAACAAAAACGCTTCCTAACAGAGTCTGAACAGAGTCTGATTACAGAAAACAAACTCTGCTGCTGCTACAAGTGTTTTATTACGTTACTAAATAAAGTCAAATTAAAAATGAAATACAACAAAAGTAAACAAAACTCTACACAAACAGATGAAAAGCTTTAACTTCATACATACAAAACAGGGTTGTTATTATTGTTAACAAAAAAAAAAAAAATATTACTTCAAATAATAAATAAATAAAACTGAAATATATTAAAAAGCCAGTCATTCTCATTTAAGTTTAATTCAATACTAAAATAAATAAAACTAGAGTTATATAGACATATTTACAAAATAACAATAATGACAATCAAAACAAAATTCTCAAAATTTAAATCAAAACAGAAAATATAAAAAATATAATTTAACTCAAATTTAGCAAGAACTGTAATATTATATCAAATATACTAAAATATGACGGGTGCAAACATGCTTCTGTTCTCAAAATGTCACAAATATAACCATTTCTACAAGAACAACAGAAAGAAAAGACGTCTTAGACTCACCAGCAGTCCTGTGTTTGTCCTCCGCTCCTCCGAGACGCCTGGAAGTCCATCACACATCAGTCAAATTCCTGCATGTTCTGTACTGCTCTTAGGTACTTCCTTAAAAGTCCCCTGAACTTCCTGTTGTGAAGGAAACTTCCGCAGTAAACCTCCTTCTCCAGCGCATACAGGAAAGAAACACAACATCACGCCACTGATTCTTTTTTCTTATTTTGTTTCTGTAGTTGATTTTTATTTTATCTGATTTTATTTTGCTTATTCTGTCTGGATTATTTTCATTTCATGTCATTTTATTTTCCTTCCGTTTCTATGTTGTTTCTGAGTTACTTGTGAGTTACTACTGAGTTCTTTTTCTCATTTAGTTTTAATTTGTTGCAGTTTTATTTCGTTTAGTTTGGTTTCCCGCTGCAGGGCCAGTGACTGAAGATGAATATGAATGATTTTAAAGCTTCTTTATGGTTCATTAACATGTCTTGCCATATTTTATTCATACAACAGGAATCATAATGTGGAAAAACTGCTGAGTTTCCTTGTGCTGAGAGAGACAAAGACATTTCTGAGCATTAAAGATGAACTTTCATATTAATTAGCACCGTTACAGATGCTATAAACGACACACAAACACAGCGCAAGTGTTCAAATAGAAAGACAATTATCTCTTAACCAATCATTTATGTTTTTGTTTCCAGGTTTCGAGCAGGGTTTCCACAGAATGTTAGTTTGTAGGTTGTCATTTATTATTTATGAGGGGGCGGGGCCAGGCACTTGACTGACACCTGAACAGCCAATCAGCAGCCAGTATTATAAACAGCAAGAGACTTGATGTGTGATGATGATGGGGCATAAAGTCATAGCTTCTATGTTTATTTTGATCTGCTCTTCTGAAAAATGATCATTTAGCATATCAAGAAACTCATGAAGCAGACGAGTTGAGATGAACTCCACCTCATGACCTCCTCTCATATCAAACATATGCATGAAAACACGAGGAACCCGTCCAATCTCGCTGTCCTGTCATGGCAACCCGAAGCAATAAAATCCACATCTTATGAGCTTCTCCATCTCTTCTCTTCCTCCCGCATCCGTCTGAAGGTCGCTATGGCAACGCTTCGCTATGAAACTCATAACTTAAGCAGATGTTTGGCCTGTGAAAGTTTTAGCGTGACCAAAACAAACAGAAATGTTTACATTTACATTATTAAAGACCAGATAACTCTGAATAAGCGTTCTATTGATGTTCCTGGTAGAACGTTGAGAGAATGTTTGCCGGAACGCTCTGAGAACATTAACTAATGAATTTCTGCTTCAGTGATTTCTGTATGAAGCCTGAATAAACTGAATAATCAGGGCCAGATAATATCAGACGAGCGCTGAAGCAGACGCTATATATGGCGATGTAATAAACGAATGCTCCGGTGAATGTTAGCGCAGGGACTCGAGTCTAACACACATGTGTGAAACGCACAATAAAGCCTCACTTTGCATGAAATTGTCCCTTAATGGCTGCAATTAATTTGATATAGAGTGCTTTACACTGCAACTTCAATCTAATTACAGACTCTTAAATAACAGCTTCATCTGAGAGCGTCGCACACACAGATCCTACTTCATGAGTGCGGCTGCTGAACGACATGATGTGCCATATTCTAAATTATCCATATTATAAAACCTCTAAAATACAGAGCATTTAATAGAGAGTATTTGTCATCATTTTATATGCGCCAAGATTAACTGTACATTTATTTATTTAGCAAATTCAACATAAGATATTCTACCAAAGTGATATTAAAGCTCAACAACCGTCTAATGTATGGCTCTGACGACCAGATACCATAAACCATACAAACAGAGCATCTACAATACATAGAGATAGAGATTCTTGCAAAAAAAAAAAAAACTATTAATTGAAAAAAATATTTTAAAAAGTTAAATAATAAATAAAATAAATAATGAAGTGAATAAATAAATATTTGTAATAAAAAAATATGAATAATTTAATTCAGATGAAGTTTATGAATAAAAAAGAAATGTGATTAAAACCATCCCAGTATTCACTTTTTCATTTCATTTCAGTTATTTGTTCCTATATTCACTTTAAATATATTTATTTCACTGTAATTATGGATCATGGTCTCTATTTTCACCATAAGGAATGGTTTTATTTATAAATCATCTTAATGCTGGATTAGTGGTGGATTACATGTTAACTGACTCTCATTCTGACGGCACCCATTCACTTCCATTCATTTGCTTGGATGGTCCAAGAGTGACTACTTTCTCTTTTCTGCGTGAACTGTCCCTTTAAAAACAACCCAAAGCTATCTGATGATCTGACTAAAGACGAAGCATTAACGCTGAAAGCTCGTTCCACAGCGTCGTGTTTTATCTCCGGCGGCGCTGAGAGCAGATGCTAACATGCTAATCTCCCGAACGCTGCGGTCTTCAAACGGCCGTAAAGACGCGTCTCCGATCTCGCATCGCATAAAAACTCACCCGGAGAGTAAATCATAAGAGCTATCAATAAATAATTACCTTTAAATGTCTCTTAATGACCAAAGTTTTGCTGACGCGGCTGTAGTTTATGGATCTGACGAGGCCGTGGTCATAAAGAGAGGCCTAATGACACGATAAAAGCACAATAACAGCAGAAAATATCACTGCTGGGCCTCCATTAGATGGAAAAAAAGTGCACTTTGGTTCCATGAAGACAAAGCAGGCGAGGAAGAAGACGGAGAGCAGAGTTCATTAGGGAAGTCCTGTTATTCAGACAGCAGATATATTTGTTTTCTAGCGGGTGCAGGACACTATATATCTGTGAGGAAACACAATAAAGCACATTACAAAATACACTGGCCTATCAGGGAGCAAAAACTAGATTTTTACTTACCTTTCTACGTTATCAGACATTATCAAGATGAGTTCATGTCGTATGTTATTAAACTATAGGAGGTTTGAAGGTTTCTGAGGACTTCTGTGCATGTTGTGCATGTTTTCTTAACTTCAGAGGACACTGAAAGCGTCTCAGGAAGCACTAATATCGCTCCTTCTTCAGATGTGTGCTGCTAAAAGTGTTGGACGGCACATAAACGAGGGGCTAATCGAGCCCGTTACGACCCTATAAAACCATCAGCAGGAGCCGCTGCGTTTCTTTGCTGAAACATGTGTGATTAATTATTGATGACTGCTTCAGTTTAACGACGGTCAGAACATCAGATCTCCTGAGTCTCTACGAGCTCTTCCACACAAACACAAGACACCGTGATCCTACAAACACTTCTCCCGCCTCTGAAACACACCTTTATTAGTTTTCATTAGATTTATTTATTCACTTATTATTTATTCTATTTTTACTATTTATTTATCAATTTACTCAAATATCAAATTAATTGATTCATTACTCATTTTATTAATTTTGATAAGGTAGTTATTGAATGTATTAATTCTTTTTTTTTTACTTATTTTTAATCAAATTTATTCAGTTAATTTCATAATTTTTCAAGTTATTTATTTTTACTTTTTACATGTTATTTACTTTATTTTAACTGCATTTATTTTATTTTAAAATAATTTTTTTATTTTCATTCTTATTTATGCAAGTTATTATTTATGGATTGATTTTACTTAAATTATTTATTTTACTTATAATTATTATTTACTTAATTGTTTATTAATTTTATTTATTTGATCACTTAATTTATTCACTTCAATATTTTTTTAATGTATTTATTCATTTTAATATTTTAAGATCATTTTTATTAATTAAATACATTTATTCACTTCACTTTAAAATTTACTTTTTATAAAAATGTATTGATTTTTATTATTAATTTTTATTTTATTTTATTAATATATTTTACTCTATGTTTTATTGAATGTATTCATTCACTTCATTTACATAATTTGTTACATATTTAGTTATTTCATAATACATTTATACATTAGATTTTTTTATTTTATTCATATATTTTGCTGAGGAATGAACTGAATCACATCTGAGTGAAAGACAAACGCTGACCCCTGCTGGAGAGACTCAAACACTGCAGGCTTCAGGATCAAGCTCGAGCCTTAGCAAACATCAGGGTTGGGGATTAATAATATATATATTTTCCTTTGTGTCTGCTGAGAAATCTTTTAACGTGAATATCAAGGTTACCATCAAAGAAGTTAACATTGAACGGCTTCTTTCGAGTATTGGTTGCCAGCTAGTCCTGATGGAGAGTTCAGGTCCAGCCCCAGCAGCTGATCAAGGCCTTCAGGATAACTCCAGGCTTCCAGGCAGGTGTGGACGGGCAGGAGATGTGAGCAATGCATCTCTTCTCAAAGGTGTCAAAACAAAAATACATTTTAATTTGTATTGATATTTGCAATATTTTCCTGAAGACTTTCACAGATGAAGAGCCACCAGCTTGCTGCATCTTAAGCACATTTACATTTATTTAAAGCTGTATATTTATGCATTTACTTAAAAATCATTAGTCATTTCTTAAAGTGCCCTTTTTCCAAAAATAAGTATACTCTCTCTGTATATCTGCCATACATTTATTTTTAGCATTAAAAAAAAGTTTTACAAAACATGAAAAATAAAAAAATAGTGCTCTGGGAGACTTGCTGGGAGAGCTCTACTGGTGCCCCCTAGAGGAGTGATTTATCTATAATATGTACTTACCGTTTTTCTCAAATGCTAACAAAAAACAATCCTTTAAACCAAATGAACAGTTGTCTAAAACACATTTACTAAATCTAGCCATCATTTTCCAATATCACATTTCACATGAAGACACAATTCACAAAACACAATCTTCCTTTCTCATAAATCAAACACATTTTTCCTTGCTAAAACACAAGTTGCAAAATAACTCGGCTCATATTCTCAAATGAAAGCTCATGTGATGCAAAATGCTTGCCACAGTCAGCAATATAGTAATAATAATAGAAGAGCTGGCCATGGAAGAAGAGGAGCAAGCCAATGAGGAAGAGGAGGTCAGATCAGAGGAGGAAGAGGTGGAGGCCAGGAGGGAGAGCAAGACGACCTCGCATCATCATTACGGACGAGATGCGAGCAACAGTCATTGACCATGTCATGAAGCAAGACTAAGAGTCCGTCCAAACCTGAGTAGGTTCACCGTGGCCACCATTATCAGGGCATTCAGACAACACAACACAACAGGTATTGTGCTCTATTGCGTTCTTTGTCACAATACAGTTTTACAAGCCTGTAAAAGTAGCCTATTGGTTTCTAATCAGTTGTTATTGTAAAACATGCCAATTGACAACACGTTTCTTTCTTTAGAGTTGAAAGAATGCCACATAGAGGTGGGAGGGTTGCCAATTTACAGCGGCAACCTCATCAGACTCCGGGAGATCAGAGACAAAGTCATTGCCGATAATGTCAACTTTGAGAGCATTGATGATGTCAGCTTGGCCACAATAGACAGAGTTCTCCGGTGCCAAAAGATGCGGATGAAAGAGGTCAATAGGGTTCCCTTGTCCAATGTCCGCTTCTGCAGAACAAACCAAATCAGAGAGTGTTTCACCACCAACAATAACCATTTTTTAAACGTCTGTCTGCCACCCTACTCTTACTCCTACTGCTACTAGTGGCAGTAAAAAACCATTGGCTTCCATGTTCTTTTTTCAGACTACAGAAGTCAATGGTGGTGACCAAAACAGCCTGGTTAAAAACTTTCTTCAAAACGTCTTTTGTTTTCAGCAGAACAAAGATAAATAATGAATTATCTTTTATTGGTGATCTATTATTTTTAAAAGTTAAACAGTCCAAATAAATTCAAAAGTAAAAGGGGCTCTTTTTAACGTAAAAGGCCTGAATTGATCAAAAGCATCTTTCTTTCTTACTCTTTGCAGACATTCGCTGTGGAGGGGCTTTCTAAAGCAGTCCTCTTCTAAGATGACGTCCCGGAAGCTTCCCAAGAAGATGGTTGATTTCTGAGAAAGTTTGCAGAAGAGTGCTGATTAGTCATGTCTGTCTTTACTTTGTTTCTCACTCTTCTCATTGTGACACTAATAATGATGACTGATCACTTTATAGGTGTTGAAAAACATATGGGTTGTTGTTATGAGTCTGAGCTCTGGACAGCTCTTCGTCAGTCTCCTTCCATCACTGAGATGATTGAGTTCAGCATCTCTTCTGTCTCTCCTGACAGCAGCAGCTAATGACAAAGCATGTCCTTCAGTTTCTCTAAAATATTCATTTCAGACATCGTTAGTGGACTGTACAGAAGTACTCAGTCAGCTGTGTTAGACAAGCCCACTCAGCTGTGGCTGTTATGTACTGTGCACAGCTAAAGACCCTAAAGTTACACTGAGGTAAATAATGCTAAGCTTTTATCACTAACAGGATTGAAACAGAATTGTAAAGCGTTTAGGGACATTAGCATAGAGACATGTACTGTAGTAGTAGACATGTACAAGCAAAAACTATTTGTTCAACCCAAGCTAGATGTGTCTTTAGTTGTAACAGGAGTCTCAACGTGGCAATGGAAAATCCAAATGTGAGCTTTATTTTAACACAGAGTGGTCAAACAAGCAAGATCCAAACACCAGCAAACAGTGATATCCAAGAATGAGACAGAAGCGTAATCCGGTAAACAAGCAATGGTCAGGGCAGGCAGCAAAACATTCACAAAACACAAGGCAACAGTCCGAGGTCAGAACCCAAGAGAGCTGTCCAAAGTAACAAAGTAAACAAGGTAACGTTATCAGGAAGGCTGTTCCAGATAACGTGAAAAGTGAAAAAGCTCTACCTCCTTTAGTGGATTTTGCTATAATCTTCCTTTGCTACACAACCCAACCAAAAAATGACTTTGACTTTGTAGAATACACATGCTACACATTTCAAAATCGAAGCCCGGTGAGGGTGTTTTAATATCACTGTATTTCTTAATGAAATTCATTTTCATTTCATCTTGCATGTAATGTCTGATAAATTATTGCTTGCGAGCTGCTTTGTATAAGGCGTTACCAGGGAAACCTAATCTCTACCTCCTCAACAGTGCCTCCTGCTCTTTCTGAATGAGGCTGGCTTCAACCTGCAGAAACGAAGGCAAAGAGGCCATAACATCATTGGCCATAGGTTCCTGGTCAACGGGGGGGTAATATTACTCTTTGTGCAGCCATGGGTTCGGAGGGGCTTGTCCACAGTGTGAACTAGCAATGACGCGATCTGAGAAAATCGCCGACATGTCGCCGACACCTGTGAGATATTTGGCAGGCTAAATATCTGGACCTGTCGGCGATTCAGAATCATGCCGTGAAATGTGTTCTGACTGAATAACATCGGCGATTACCTGCAGCCAATGAGAGAGCCACATCCAGAGCAGCGGGAAGTTGGGGGAGGAGTTAAGAAGGTATAGAAGGTAATTATCTTTGTGCATAATCTGTTTTTCGTTGCAAATGAGCGCACATGCAATTTGTATGACAAGCTTATTTTGCTTGCAATTATTTTAAATAATAATCCCAGCCTCACGTGAGAACTCCAGTCTTGCACAGGTGATCTCGCGTTGTCTTCTCGTGTGTGTTCTCGGCAGTGAGACAAAGTTGTTGGCGATTCTTCTTGCAATGTGAAAGCCCCTACCACCGATCCATCATGCAGTGTGAACACAGCAGCGACTGAATTATACCCCAGATAGTCACGCAGTATGAAAACATCTGTGACGCGGCTGCTTTGAAAATCGTGCAGTCTGAACTCGGCTTTAGGGACCGGCTTAGATTGTAGTGTGGTAGAGACTTACGTATGCCGGAGCTAAACTTTTAAGTAAAAATATTTTGTAACTGATACGGACCATAATAGGTAGCCAGTGCAAAGACTGTAAAATGGGAGTAATATGATCTTTTCGGACTATTTGTAGCTTGTTTATTGAAGATGCAGGACAACCAGCTAACAGTGCATTACAATAGTCCAGTCTAGAGGTCATGAATGCATGAACTAGCTTTTCTGCATCAGAAACGGGTAACATGTTTCGTAGCTTCGCAATGTTTCTAAGATGGAAGAATGCTGTTTTTGTAACATGAGAAATATGACTTTCAAAAGACAAGTTGCTGTCTACTATAACACCTAGATTTTTTTGAGGAAGTAACAGTACATCCATCTAACTGCAAATTGCAATCCAAGAGATTGTGTGTACAGTTTCATGGTTCAATAAGTAATATTTCTGTCTTTCTGAGTTTAATAGGAGAAAATTATTAGTCATCCAGTATTTTACATTTTTTACACACTGTTAGATTACATAATTTAGAAATTCATCTGGTCTTGTTGAAATATATAGTTGAGTATCATCAGCATAGCAGTGGAAATTAATCCTGTGTTTTCTATTAATATTACCAAGGGGTAACATGTATATTGAAAATAGTAGAGGACCTCAGACAGATCCTTGTGGCACTCCACACTTTACTGGAGACAACTGTGATGACTCCCCATTTAAATAAACAAAGTGGTAGCGATCAGACAGGTAGGATTTAAATTATTGTAAAGCCTGTCCTTCAAGACCTGTGTAGCTTTGTAGTTGATCTATGAGTATGTTGTGATCTATAGTGTCGAATGCAGTGGGGAGCCAGTGCAGTGTTGACAGAACCGGGCTAATATGCTCATACTTCCTGGTAGTAAGGACTCTAGCTGCTGCATTTTGGACCAGCTGTGATAAACAGACTACAGCTGGTCCAAAATGCAGTCCCTACTAAACTTACTTGGCTGGTTGTTGATAATGTATAATGACGAGAATTAAACTTTATTTATCAAATGCAGAGACGGTCTCTGTAGTCAAGACCACGATAATCAC
>JAUMHP010000084.1:255867-281344 GCA_032361065.1 Enteromius trimaculatus
TGATGAGCTTCATCATGGTACCAATAATGCCTGATTGCATCGGTTTGGATTTGTCAAACCAAAACTAATCCTGTAACTCCGAGTTTGTTTAGCCACCATCATGGTACTGACCCCAGGTGTCTCGTATTAGTCGCTGTATAAATTCACTCCCCATGGTTGATTGGTTGTCGGATGTTAACGTTTCATGTCGTTTGTCTTGCTCAGCACAGCTTGTGCATGTTCCTTCTTATGTTGTTTTTTTTCATTCAATAAATGTCAAGTTTGCTTTGATTCCTGCCTCCGTGTCCTCCCTGCTCATGAGGAAGCGAGTCTGACGAACCGCATTCATTACAGATAGAAAGATGTTAGTTTCTGTTATATTGGTTTTCTCTTCCCCAAATGTAAACAAATCTAAAACTATCAATAAAAAAAAAATCAATAGTTAAAAAAATTCAGAGCAGAGGCACACCAACTATCTGTGAATTTAGGCTTATAATAAAAAAAAAATGCTGTAATGATGTGTAAAAGTAGATCTTTTGATGTGTTTTCCTGTATATATATCAAAATATATTTAAATTAAGATACATTTCCTTGATTTATGGAAACAATATTCAATAATCTTCCAGTCAGGGCAGAAAAATGATATTAATTAAAAGCAAAAACAATATTACTTTATTTTTTTAGAACTCATTTATTGCGATTGTGAATGTGTTCTGGAACGCGATCATTTGTTTCCCGCCTTTGAACCAGTCTCCTCTTCTGCAGATATTTTTCTCTGATCTGGATGAGATTCCTGGTTTGGGAGAAGAGCCGGAGCAACCTAAACCTGAAGATCATCGTACTCGAGCCATCAACAACAGAGCTCTGGAGATCGAGAAGGTACGTCTGAAGATTGAGCTGGGCAGATTACTTACACATTGATTACGTAATCAAATATATAGTTAGCAGCGTAACCTAGGTTAATGGTTAAAATGTAAAGGTACCTCACTGGTATAAATAATAAACAAATAAACATGAAAACAATAATAATATTCCACGGCCAAAATATTCCATGTTTTAAATATGGCTTTACATCAGAAGTGTTTAGTTACTTGCTTAATTGTTTTATACATGAACTAGGTGCTTGAAAAGTGTTTCCCCTCAAATTCAGAAGTTTTGAACAGTAAGATTTATTTATTTATTTGAGGTTTGGTTCTCTTCTGCTCACCGATCCTGTATTTATTTGATCCAAAGTGCAATCACATGACATGTTTAAAATAAATGCTTTCTGCTTGAATATAGTTTACACCGTAATTTATTTTCAGCATCATTACTCCAGTCTTCAGTGTCACATGATCTTCAGAAATCCCTATAATATACTGATTTACTGCTCGAGAAACATAGAATAAAAATATTAAAAAAAAAAAAAAAAGCTTTTGTAGCACTATAACGGTTCAAAAACTGGAAAGAAATGATGGCATAAGAAGGATGGATTAAATTGATCCAAAAAAGTGTTCAAACATTTATAATTATAAAAGATTTCTGTTTCAGATAAACTTTCTATTCATTAAAGAAACATGAAAAAAAAAAAAATCTACTCAGCTGTTTTCAACATAATAATAATACTAAATGTTTGTTGAGCAGTATATCAGTATATTATTATGATTTCTGAAGACTGGAGTAATGATGCTGAAAGTTCACCATAGGAATAAGCATTTTAAAATACATTCATTATTTTAACACTACGTAGTTTAATGTTTTTGCTATATTTTGGATCCAACAAAACTACCATTTAACAAAGAAATGTAAATCTCCACTTTAGATTAGGAAACACACACTGACTCTCAATAAATTCTTAATCTGCTGCTTATTAATAGTTAGTAAGGTAGTTATTATGTTTAGGTTTGGGGTTGACTTAGATAAAATCCCATGCAGAATAAGACATTAAATTAAAAATGTGTGCTTTATAAAATGCATGCTACTTAAAGCATTACACCCTGGCTCTTAAATTAAAGTGTCTTTGCACACAGATTACCATATGTTCATTAAAAAATAAATACAACCTCATGTTGTAATCACGTTCATACACTACCTGCAAAACTTGTATCCTGAAAAACAAACAAACTTGGATCGAGTTGGATTTTGTGTGTTTTTAACATCCATAGTGTGCATTTTGGGAGAAAAGGAAAATATCTTTATCTTTTTTGGAGCCTTTACTCTCAGAAATAAAGGTAGAAAAGCTGTCACTGGGGCGGTACGTTTTCAAAAGGATCCATTTTCATACATTAAAGGTACATGAACCTAAGCAAACTTTTGTAAAGGTACTGCTCCAGTGACAGATTTTCTGCCTTTATTTCTGAGAGTGTGGGTACATAATCCAGAGTACACGTTACTAACCCAAACACATTTCAGATCCGGGTCATGAATTGAAAATGGCTGGGAATGATTTGCTCAAACTCCATCCACCCCGGACCTATTAGACCCTCAGTGATAAAAAGCCTCTAATATTCTCTAATGTGTCCCAGCCCTCAAATAATTGCAACAGACCGCCGTTTGTTTAAGTGTGTGTTACAGACCATTACCTTCCCACTGTACAGTCGGGCTCTGTTTGTGTGGTCCTCGGTTATCGTTCCTTCACATCGTGTCTGTCTTTCCCTCCAATCGGGGGTCGAAACCACCTAAATCCTGCCACAGCAGCGGGGTCAAACGTTTCCTTCACCCTCCCAGCATTCACTTGTAAATATCAGCACTATAAATACAGACGCTCTCTGGGGTGGAGAACTTCCTCCGACTGTTGCTCGTGTTTGGCTTTTTATGTCATTGTGTTATTGTGGTTTCTAAGAACCTGTAGCGCTGGGAGAAATGATTATAATTCAAGTGGAGTGTTTATTATTGCTGGCGTTTTTGGACTTCTTTAAAGAGTCTCGGACACGTCATTTTGGTGAATCACAGAGAAAATTTGATTAACGTCACACATCTGAGAAGTTTTGGAGGAAGAAGATGCATTTTTGCCATCTTATGATCATTGTTTAGGTCTTAAAGGGACAGTGCACACAAAAATGAGGATCTCTGTTAGTTCATCCTCATGCCATCCAAGGATTCTTTCTTCAGTAGAGCAGTTAGGATTTTTGTTTATTCATATAATGCAAGTCAATGGCTGTTGGCACTTTAAGAGTCAAAAAAAGCATATAAGGCAACACAAAATTGATACCCGTGACTTCTGATGATGTGATTGAAACTGACCTTAATTTTCAATATTATTACCCGTGATAAGAAGCTTGAGAAGGTTATTTTGGATCAGTAATGTGTCCTAAACATTGTTTTAGAGCAGTCGATGCAATTTGGGAGAGAAATCAATCAGATCTGATTAATTTGGTTCTTTTGGTGAAATAGTAAAACCAGTAACCATCCTGAAGCATCTGAATAAGTTACTGAATCACTTTCAGATGCCCCACAGTCACTAAAGCTTGAAATGAGCTAAAATAGCACCTAGTCTGATCCTGTGATGACTGAACTGATTCAGTGCTCCAGTTCTGACTCCCCCAGTGAGCCGCTTCTCCACAGCGATGCCACAGAAGAACCAGTTTTGGAACCAACTCTTTCTTAACTTTTTACAACCTGAAGAACCTTCTTTCACCACAAAGAAGCTTCTTCTGATGTTAAAGGTTCTTTACCTTTTAACAAGGAAGAACTTTTTTATCATGAAGCACTTTTATTTTAAGAGTTAATTTAACAAATATATACATATCACTATCTTTAAATAAACCACTCATGTACAGTTTTGGGTCATATGCGTGTTTGCCAGACCACTCCTGAAGCTCCTGAGAGCTCGCTGGGATCTGAGAAGTGTAATAACTCTTCAGATGTCGCCAAAGGCTCTGAGAACAAATGTCCTCTAATTGAGTCTGGAGTCGTTACTGGCAGATGGGTGGAAACCTGCTCATTATGACCTTCTGGGACGATTGTGGGAAGCTCCAGATTTTGACCAAGTTGAGACAAGTAACTATAAGTTGCTTTGGATGTTTGTTCACTTTGGTGGAAATCTAAATTTTCTTTCCTCAAAAGACATTTCTGATTATTACAAAGGAAAAGTCTTTATAATATTTCAGAAAAATAACTCAGATCCAACTTTCCAATTGTCTTATAAACCACCTTCATAGATAGAAACTTTGACCAAAACCTCAGTTCCTACTTTTGTTACAAAACAAGTAATAACAATAAAAAAACTTAATTGTAAGTTGCAGATCCAAGTTAAATTTGCTACTTGAAATTTTAAACCTTTATGGGTAACACTTGACACTATGAATGATTAGTTAGGCATTAGTAAATACTCAATTAATCCTTTATAAACCATTGTTCCAACATTATTATGCATTAGTAAACAGTTTACAAGTGCATCTATAAATGCCTTGTTCTCGAGCAGATATATAATGTTTAATAATTGTATTTTCATACTTTATTATTGATCATTTTATCATTTTTTTATTATTATTATTACATTATTTACAAACCAGTTATTTAGGAGTTGTTATAAGACCATTTAAAGTAAATGATTAATAAATAATTTAAATGTGCATTAATAAACATTATTTAGACACATGATAATGGTTGTTCAGTGTGTTAATAAATGCTTTATTAACCCATGTTCCTGCTGTAATCCATGATGAAGTCAGGTAGTTATAAAGCATTGAATAGTTGCCAGCCGTCTGTTTTTGTGAGCTCATCTCAAGTGAAGACTAGTTATAGCTTGTAAAGCATTTATAAAGCAGCTGTACAGGCTCATTTATCTTTCAAACAAACACAACACAGCGGGGATACAGAACACAGACATATTATTTCAAGATGTAAAAATATAATCGTACAACTATACACTTAATAAATGAGAAACAAACCTTTAATATCATAGAAAATAAATGTTCAGTTTCATGTTTTTGCATGTTGAAATGAATAGTTCTGTATCCCTGTGTTGTGTGTGTTTAGTTGTCTGTTCTTTAAATCTTTTGTACATTTAGATATGATTATAAAATCAAGACCAAGTCATTTCTAGCTGTATTTATTATCTGCTAACTAATGACTACTAATGTTGGAACAAAGCTTTATAAAGTATTTACTAATGCTCAATTAATGATTCATTTCATGTATCATTATATTCATCATCATGTTATTATAAAGTGTTACCCTGTAGGGTTGCCTTTAAAAAAAAAAAACATTATATATATATATATGTAAACCTCTTTGAATAAAAATTTAGAGATAAGCATTTTTTTTTTTAACAAAAAAATCTAAATATTCTTAAAATGAGACCATATCTGCCTGTTTAATTCCCTTTCAATTACATTTTCTGTTTTTCTGTTTCCATTATCATATCTGTTCTTGTTTTAAGCAAAAACAAACTTACATTTTAATATTTTATTTATTTTCTGCAATGTAAACTCAGTGTTCTCTTCATAATATCAGTGCAGTTTAAAAGGACTGAACCTGGATGCTCTCGCACCCTCAATATCTTTCAGCCTGGTTTTCTCTTTCTCAGGCTGTTTTGTTCTTCTTGGCTCACCTTTTGATTGAACCCAGAAGCCCTTGAATCTCTCCGCTGTTTTTAAACTGGACCTGAACGACTAAACGCTGTCGATAAGAGGAAACAGACCTCGTTCCTCTGTTGAAAGCCACTTCAGTGATCTGTAGTGCTTCTGCTCTCACGATCAGATCAACCAGACGCTGGTCAGGTCACCCACGTAACCCTTAACAAACATAAAACTACCACCCAGAATACCCTCTCTTTCCAACAAAAACAGCCACACTGTCCAGCGGAGGGAATATTAAATATAAGCTGCTATCCTGGGCTCGAGCTCAGACCTCAGAAGAGCTCCAGGGTGATTGTGTGCAGCGTGATTATAAAGCTGTTTCTGAGATGTGGCTCAAATCTTCAGATGCTTTATGGTGTTGGTCAACAAAAAGAAAAAAAAAATGAGAGGCTTTTGGAGGACGAACCCGTCAGACCTTGTAATTTTAAGCTTTTCTGAAGATCTGATCTCTTACAATGAAGCACTTTTTTACTGTTTAAAGGATGCTTCATATTCGACTTCAGCTCATAATTAGGGTTCTTCAATTTGATATTTTTAGCTGTAAAGTGTCTAAATTGCCTTTAATGATGGCACTACACCACAGAAAATTACTTCTTCCTTAGTATGTTTAACTTTTTTTTTAATCAAGACACTGTTTACTTAAACACTGAAGTTGGTATTCTGAAAAAAATAATGTTTTCTGACCCCACTGACAGATATTTGTTCTTTCTTTAAGCTAAAATTAAATATTGGTTATCAGAAAACACAACTTCTTCTGTAGTTTAACTTGAGGTAAATACATACAAGTAAATGACAATAAAATTTCAAGAATAATATTTTTGTTGCATTTGTTTAATAAAACAACTTTTGTAGTTTTACTTTACGTAAATGTATCTTAACATTTAATTGTACAAGTAAATCTACTTGTACTTGTATCTACTTGTACAAGTTCATTTAAGTAAGTTCAGATATCTGCACTTGAAATTGAGACTAAAATGTCAAGAAAAATTACTTGTATATACTGTAAAACTATATTGTAACTATTGTCTCATTTTCAAGTGTAAATATCATAACATACTTAAACTGTTGTACTTGACATTTATTGTATATACTTGTATATTTACTTAATTCAAGATACAAGTACAACAAGGTATCTTAATTTATTTGCACTTGAAAAATTATACAAATTTTATTAGAAAACACCATTTTGTAGTTCCAACGCAAATTTTTTGTGCAAATATCTACACAGTGTTAATTCACACCAGAGAATAATATCCACTTCATATATTCAGAATATAATTTACATGACGCTCTTAATAGAGCTCAACTGACGGGATGTTAATCTGCAATAAATAAAAGCCAAAAGCACCTTGAGGTACTGAAGGAGTCTTGGACGTCACACCTGGGACATTTGCAAGGCATCATAAACCTCTTAAGCACCGTTTTTGCATGTCTTTAAAGCCAGTGGAGAATTTGTTGGCCTTTAAAATCTGGTGTGAAATAACTGAGCGGTTCTAACAAGCTTCAACACTCTTCCTGTGTTCAGGTCTCCATGCAAACAGAGTCACACACCTGTTGCTGGACATTTTCCCATAGTCTATGGCCTCCAAACACACGGCTGTTAAATTTACAGCCAAGTGACTTATTCGCTGAGGTCAAAGTGTCATTTAGTACACAGTGAAACTGCTTTGTTAAGCTTAATGCTTAGGCTAGAGAAACCTCAGCGAGACGTCATCACCTGCCAACACAGTTTGTCCTGTTGAGTATTTTCACAGGATGGATTAGCGGAGTTCATATTGTTCACATATAGACCAGCACAGAACAAGCAACAAGCTAATTTTACAGAATTTGAATTACGTCTACAAGAAATGTGTACCTCTTTTAAACTTTGTTAAAAAAATGTTTGACTGGTAATGTTTTTTTTTTTTAAGTTTCTTCCGCTCACCAAGCCTGCAATTATTTGATCCAAACAAGAACAAAACAAAATCAATAATATTGTAAAATAGAAATTAATACTTTGTTATCAAGGATGCTTTAACTATAATGTTACAAAAGATTTTTATTTCAGATAAACGCTGCTTGTCAGAACAGCGACTTTTTAAACTCACAATTACGGAAAAAAGCAGAATTGTGAGTTTGTATCGTGCAAATGAGAAAAAAAGTTAGAATTGTGGGATACAAAGTTGCAATAACATTTTTGTCATTTTTATTCAGTGGCGCAAATGGGTTTCCACTGAAAGCAGCCATTTTAAATGGTAAAAACATATCACAATATTTCTGTTTTTGCTGTATTTTATATAAAATAGCTGATGAGAAGAGGATACTTCACTAAAAAGAAAATAATAATAATTACGATCAGCTTTAAAATTGATATTCTTTGCAGGTCTATCATAGAAATGGCAAACAAATTGCTTCCAGACATGAATAGCACTTCAGTAATAAACTGTAACTTGAGAGTTTATCTTTTTTAAAGTACCTCCCTTTCAGACCTCAGATGAGTGCAACAGCTGTTCGTTTCTTCCAGTTGTACAAACAGGACTGCGAGACCTTTGGAACAGTGGTGAAGATGCTTATATCCAAAAACCCAGTTCTCGAACCGATGCTTCTGTCAGTGCTGCATAAGAACCTGGTTGACATCGGGGGAAAATACCTGGAAACCTTCAGACAATTCATCTCTGAGTTGAATGCACTGGTCAAACCGAACCAAACCAAACCATGATCCATATGAAGCCCTATCTAAAATTAATGTTTGTTTCAATTTTGCATATCCTATATTAATCATAACACATATGTTAAACTTTTAATTCAAGAACAGTTTTGGTTTACCTTTTGTGACTATAATTAAAAATGTTGAAGTTTTGCTGTTACGAGTTATGAAAGGAGACCTAAGAATGCAACATGTTCATCTTTAAATAAAGTGTATTCATTCATTCATTCAAACAGCGTTTGGTGTTTCCATTGTTGTTTAGCTTACCTTTGTCCCGCTGTATATACAGACTCGGATTTCTCCTGCTCATGGTATGAGACACTAAAAAAATGTGATACAGCAGTTAAAGATGTTAGTCTACATTTTCCCAGCCTGTAAAATCAAAGATTAACAGAGTTGACCACACAATGGTTTGATGTGGACACTAGACGTAAAAACTTTAAATGTGCGGTTATTTATATATAATTTTTTATTATTATTGCTCCAGTTTTGCATTTATACTGATTACAGTAATCTGTCTGTATGACCCATCAATAAAATGACACCCGAAAAACTTTGGATAATACATAACATACAATGTTTTGTAGTCAATGTTTTAATACAAATTGGGCGACAATGCTGACCAATGTTACATACTTATTTTTAATACCCTGATTAACAAAAGTGGAGTTGCTGCAAACCTTAGTTCTTTTAATACTTTTTCCTTAAAAAAAAAAAAATCTTTTGAAGCTCAGGGATATAAAAATATTAGCTTTAACTCGACATTTTACAATATATACACGTTCATTTTTGCAAAGTTAAATTATTTTTTCCTATTATTTTCTTTTTAGTCTCTAAAATCGGCTTCATAAATATTATATTCTTTTGGTTCTTTCAAAGACAAAAGTCTCTTATCACCTAACATGCATTACTGCAGCAGTAAAGCGTGGTTTAGATACTGCGTTGGCCATCAACTTCACGGCATTGCAAGACCACAGCAATCTGTCCCAGACAGCCATGCAGAACAAGTTGAATTCTAACTAACAGCTTGAAAAAAGGCAGCTTAAGAAAGGCATATTAAGACAGTTTCCTTTCAAATTCTATGAAATGATACAGTTTTTGCCCTTTCGTCCTCTCTTCTGTTTGGACTTTGTCCTTGTGCCAAAAGGAAGTTCATCAGCGTAATATTGGTACCGAGGTTGTCTCGGTTGTGGAATAGGCTGGCCCAAGAAAAAACCTTCCTTCTCTGAATCAGATGATGAAGAGGAGCAGGTAGAGCACCAGTCATCTTCATCCCCATAAAGACGTGAAAACCTCTCCGCCGCTTGGTTGTGCAAGCCGTACTCCGAGTTGGTTTGGGCATAGGGAGGCTGTCCGTAGTGAGAGTTAGGACCTGGCCCATGCTGCCGGTGGTCCTCCTTGAAACACATACGGGCCTTTTCCTTGGGCACCAAGTGAAGTGCATTGTCCGAACGAGATTTACGACTCCTCCTCCTCCTGTGGTGATGACGAGGGCGCTGCTGGTCTTGCTCCTCAAAGTGGTATGCTCGTCTCCGAGTGCGTTCGCTCATGGGGTGCTGCCGGACCTCCAGATCATCATATCGTCCATTATCCACAACATCATCTGAGAACTTCACCTGCTGTGGTTTGGACTGGGACTTGGACCTTCTTAGGACAGGTAAGTGAGGTGGCTTGGGCCTCTCCTCTGGGAGCGGAACCACCTGTTCCTGTTCCTCCTCTTCAATAACCTCCACACGCTCAAGCTCAGAGGTAAGGCTCTTCAAGGAGTTGCTGCTCCTGTGCAGCATTGATGAATTCAGCGTCCCCATGTTGCTGCCGTTCTCGTAGCGTTCAAGCTCAGAGAACTTTTGTAAGGAGTAGAGCAATGGTTTATCTTTAACATCCCCGTCAACTGAAGCACCTGAAAGAAACATCCAACTTCAGCTCAAACAACAGCACCAAAATAAACATTCAATTTAATAGTCTGCACTCAATGTTGGGGAAAGTTACATATTATGTAACTTGCATTATATTATAATGTGTTACCAACCTTGTTGCACTCCAAAATATATCAATTGAACATTAATCCTTTAGTCTCACCTGTAATGTTGGAGAGTGCCAAGGAGTCCATTGAGTCTCTGATGTTCTTCTCTGCTTGCTTCAGTTCATCTGTGATGCATTCCAATGAGTCATTATACCACTGTTTCTCTTCATGCTTAAAGCTGGCTCCATGCTCCAAATCGAGCTCCTGGAGCTTTCTGCTACTTGCAGGTCCAGGGTGGCTTCCGTACGCAGAGTCACCTAGTCCATCCTGGGACTGTGCCCAGTACATGTTCGCCTTGTATTTTTTACTGGCCAGATTGCCATTCCCACCACTGCCTGGCATCCTTGACTCTGCCTTTGTTTTGACCTCAGAGTCGGTTGTCCAGCGGTCATTCGGCCTGGTGTCGTCCGGCTGCTGGAACATCCCATGTTCACCAAACTTGAGGAGGAGCTGGGTCATGTAGTCCTCATGCTCAGCCCATTCCTCATGGTCCTCGGGGGCTTCCTGCTCCTCCCTGTTCCTCCAGAAGTGATTGTCTGCAAAGCTTAGCTGTGACAGCTTGTTGGATAAGGTGTCTTCAGCGTTCCCTGAGAGTCCAGGGAACTTGTAGTTGCCTGCGGGCGAAAAGAGAAGCGACTGTCGGCACTGGTCTGCAGAGCGACTGCTTTTGCCCATCTTCACGCTTCTCCGTGATTCCCGAGATCTTGCGGATTGGAAGGCTGAATCCGAAGAATCTGAGGCATGGATGTCCTCCCCAATGCTGCAGGCCTTGGAACAGTAGATCCTGCCTTGTCTGGGTAGAAAGGGACAACCGAGCAAGGAGCTCTTGCACTGAGCACAGCTAAAACAAGCATCTGTGGCGTGCCAATGAAGGCCATCATACGTCATTTGGGCATGGTCCACTCCTAGAAGAAAATAAACAGGAGTTAAAGGTCAGCTTCTAAAAGGCAAAAGTGAAATGTGGTTTGTGGTAAATGAGACATCACAGAGACATTTGGGCTTACCGATGTGTTCACTGCATGCCTCACAGTACTCCGCGTACAGAGACTCGAAGCAGCCACAGCAGTAAGGCCGACCATCTTTCATGATGTACCGCTGACCACCCAGGATGGTCTCGCATTCAAAGCAGGAAAAGTGCTTCATGTGCCAGTGACGACCCTCTGCTTCCGTGCACTCATCCGCAAAAATAATCTGAAAGGACAATGACAGCAACAAATGAGTGAGGGTGGCTGCGATATAGTGATGTAATGTAACAAAATAATACTTCATTACAGTACTGAAAGAGTTAATTCACCCAAAATCAGAAATTCTGTCATTAATTACTCACCCTCATGTCGTAGCAAGGACATCGTTAAAACAATGTTTATATTCAGCATGCGCACGGTTACATTCTGAAGTACTCTCCAAAATGGCAGAAAACGGTAACTCAGGAAGAAGAATTATTGAATAAATTACGATATTATTGTTTTCTTAGTGCACAAAAGTATTCTCGTAGCTTCATAAAATTACGGTTGAACCACTGATGTCACATGGACTATTTTACTAATGTTGCTATGCTTCTGGACCTGGGAAGACTGCAGTTGCATTTTTGTGTCTAGGAAGTTTGGAAGGACATTAATGACTGAGTAATTAATGACAGAATTTGTATTTTTGGAGAATCTGTACTTCTAATTTTTATATTTCTGTCCACTTTCACTTTTACTTCACTAACTTTCCTAATTGAAATCTAGATTTTTACTCCAATTCATTTCTCTGAAGCACATTACCTAATACAAAATAAAGTAGGAAGTATGAATCATTATGAAGTATGCTTTTTGAACAAATCGTTTGAATGAATGATTCAAGTGTGGCTTTAGTTATTTCCTCCATGGGCCTTGTTTCACGCACAATGAGCATTGGCCTTTGAAAAACAAAACTCACCTCATCACAAGAGGAACAGCGTGGCTTTAGCAATTCAGCATGATGGCGTCCGCAATGGACCTTCCCGTCCTGGTAGAAGTAAATGAGATCGACCAGGAGCTCACTGCAGGTGGAACATGTGAAGCATGCTGGGTGCCAACACTGACTAGGACCAGCTCGTGAAGCAAACACCACCATCTCCCCTCCACTGATGTTCTCTCCACACTGAAGAGGCAAAATGTTGAAGCAATCAGCATCAGACAGTCACTTGCTTCAGTACAAAACTGTTGATCCAAACACCTACGTGTTCACACGACGCATAAAGCATCGTCCTCGGCAGCAGTTTCAGAGTTCCTCGCCCAAGGGCCTCTTTCTTTCTCTGCACGCTAAACATGTGAAGTTCCTTCTTCTCTTCTTCGCTGAGAGACTGGCAGTATCGCACCTGAGAGAGACATATAAAACGTGTTTGCTGTCACACTATTCAGAAAGAAGCCCTTGTGGACCACACACGGTTTTTTGAGCAAGGAAAAAAGCATTGACGGAGAACTAGGGGAAAAGCATAGATGGAGTTTGACAAACAAACGAAATGCATTGTGAGAGAGTGGAAAGAGACAACTGGGAATACAGCGAATTCATTTTCTAAAAGCTCAACTGGATCAAACCAACCAAACAGAATTTTCTTGGTTTCCGTGTTGTCATTGTTATAGGCTAGGGGGCGCTATTAAATGCAATAATGAAAACTAATTGCATATAAAACATCTCTTACTCAATTCGGTGATTACTTTTGTTTAATAATACTTTAACACAAGGAAAAGGAACACTTCTTGATTTAAAGGGAAAACTAAAATCACTAAAACAGAAAAGAAATACACTCTTAAAAATAAAGATGCTTCTTTACAGCCATAGAAGAACCATTTTTGCTTCCCCAAAGAAGCATTCAGTAAAAGGTTCTTTAAAGAACCATCTCTTTCGTAGCCAATTTATAATCTGAAGAATTTTCTTTTGCCAAAAAAAGTTTCTTCTATGGCATCGTGAAGCACCTTAACTTTTAAGACTGTACAAATAACAATAAAGCTGCATGTTATGGGACCCAGAGCAATGTCGACGCCGCATGTCAGATCGAATCTCCCCCAGCAGCATCATGCAATCTTCCACTCAAAAGTCTCATTGTACACACATCCACAGAGATATGAAGGGACAAAGCTTCTTTCTGTGACGGCAGGGGATGTGGTGAAGCGCTAAACCCATGAAGCTAAAAACACCCACACCACGCTGCAGCTAAAAAGCTATTCGAGGGGGTTTTGAAATGTGATGCGTGGGCATTCTGGACTGCAGCGATGCTGGGGAAACAATGGGGGCTTTCATGGCTGCTGATGAAGCTCCTCTTTCCTTTGTTTCTATAAACTCACCTCATTGTCATGAGGAGGGAGTTGGTACAGGAGCTGTTTGATGCGGTATTTCTCCCCAGGGCTGTTCACATAAGGGACTTTGTCCTCAGGTAGACAAGAGAAGTACAGCTGGACCTGGAGGTGAGAGGGAGACAGATCGGGTCAGTCAGAGTACATGCAAAGGAAGTTACCAATGAACTAGCTCAGGATAAACCTACGCTACCAGTCAAAGGTTTTGGAACAGTAAGATTTCTCTTATGCTCACAAAGCCGGCATTTCTTGGATCCAATTAATGAATATTTTACCATTTAAAATAATTGTTTTCAATTTAAATATATTGCTGTGATCTAAGCGATCTGATCAGAAGGGGTGTTTTTGTTGAGGGTCATGGGTCTGATTTTTTGGCCTGTTATTCCTGTGTCTGTCAACAAAACCCTGAGGGCTAAGCTGACCCTTTATGAAACTTGAGACACCAGTTTTGTCTTTTTACTGTACTCCATTGTGTTCTTTGACACTGTGACCTATGCCCTTTATGAGCGCTGGTCGTAACAGATAAATAGCTGGATTGAGCTTGTCTTTTCCTGCGTAAAGAGTGTCCTGCTGCGGTAGGGTCGGTCTACTGGAATGCCATTAAGACCTGTTGATCAGGGGCACCATAAATTACCCTCATATTACCTCTTCTACTGAGCCTCGGGCCCTTGAACAACTCTGTTCCTGAGTGTTTGTGTTCTTCCTCACAGTGATCACCTATAATACACAGGGCAATTCACAGAACGGCTGCTATAAAGGCATTACAGTTGACTCTTGCATTTAACACAAAAGCTGCAGTGGGATTTTAGGGGTCTCCAAATTGCTTTCGACCTTTTCCCTCACCCGTCTCATCAGATTTTATTCAGGGGTGCTCTCGAGGCCACCAGAGGACCGCCTTTGTGGCCAGAGCCAGGAAAAAAAAGTTGTGGCTGCGAGCTTGGCTGTTAGCGAGGCACTTTTCCTCATCGTTTCGAGCCCTTTTGTCTGGCAGCTTGAGATAATGACTTGCAGATTTTCCATGAAGTAGTTTGTAAATAAAAAGCAGCATTTCCTGTTCCCAAATGCCTGTGGGGTGCTTCCTTCGCAGTGTTTAGCTGCATCTGCAAAAACACAGTCAGGTCCTCTAAATCTTAGTGACTATAACTAGCTCTGCTGACAAAACGATTGACCAACGGCTTGGAATTTTTTAATAAAGATCACATCTGGTGCATGTATTGTAGAACAACGTGCACATCGCATCTCGAAGTGCATGTTACTATTCAGCCAACACTGAGCAGAGAGCTGAAGACATGCGCCTACTTTGCATTTTGTGACACAGCTGTTATTGGACTACAGTTTTTCCTTCTCAAAAAATGACTTCATTTTTTCTAAAGACGCTGCCATTTTGGCTTTAGGCTGCCTTTAACTATTTTCTAGCCCAAATGGGTTGTTTTGGCAAAAACATCAAAGCACTGAGGTAAAATCTCTGTTAAATGTGACCTGTGCTGGTAAAATGTATCACAATGGGAAAGGTTTTTTAAATACTTATTTGAAAGATTTTCCTTTTTTGGAATCGGATGTAAAATAATTGAGCTACACCTGTTTGAAGTCAAGTAAGAAAAGTCAATTTCAAGAAAAATCGAGTTAGAAGGTTCAAAACTAGATCACAGGGCAACAGTGCATCTTGTTTTTTTTCTTAATAATAATTTATATGTTAATAATTACAATATAGCTAGTTTTTATTTGTTATAAATAAGAACATAAGCAAAAAAAGCAAACAAAACAACATAAATATAAGAAAAATAATGCATTACCTTTTTCATTTTACATTCAAACAAAAGCATTCAAGTAATTAACAAATAACCAAATATAAAAATCCTTTGTATTCACAACATTTCTGTTGTCAGGCAATGGAATGAATATGAAACAGTAACTGAAATGTGGCTCTTTAAGCAATCCTGAAATCCACCATTTTTCACTATTTTTGCCTGTAGCTCTAAAATATCCCATGCACATTGCCAGCACGGGTCAGAAATGTTGCGGAGGCAAGATTCCAGTAAGTTCTAGACTGTGACAAACCCACAGAGATGGTTTTACCTGCTCCGGTCGAAGTCCCGGCGGCACCCAGGCGTACTCCTCCAAGGCACAGCCGGAGTCATCATCCGAGGTGGAGCTCCGCTGGAAGCCGAACGCGAGCTTGTTGACCTTCGGCTCCATGTCCAGCGGCCTGATGGCGCCGTGGAACCCGCCGCAATTCTCCAGGTTCATCAGAAAGACCTCCTAAAAAAAGAACCATGTGTCACAAATCACTTAATAATAAACCACATAATAAAATGCCTCGTAAGACGCATTGTATTGGGATGAGAACTGAAACGCATCCTAAAAGATTTAATGGCAGTTACGGTAACCTCTATCCAGCCCGGGGTGGAGGCCTGTTAAATAGATTCTGCTCATAAAATGATGGCAGTTTTATTGTTACAGCTATCGTGCCGAGTTTTGCCATGATGTGGCCGGACGTTCCCTTCAAACTTCAGCCACCCTAACTCTTTTACAGTCTATTTACTTTAATGCATTTTCCTGACTCATCATCACCGTGCAAGCTTTCTGGTATTTTCCATTTCCTTTTGCTGGGACTCTCTTCTGGTTAAGTTGAGCACTAACACACGCCATATATGAGTTTTCCCAACAAGAGTTTACTTCAGACTGAAACTTCTCCAGACGAGATCTCTCGCGTTCTTGCCTGTCACCCCTTTGAAGTCCATTCAGGACACAGCATAACAAAGCCATATGGTAATGCTTGGAAAGCATGTCTTTCTTGTGCTGTTTGTTGAGGACAGTGTTTTAGAAGCTGCCACACCGCATCACGTCCTGCTGAGTGACGCATCATCTGACGCTTTGATCTCTGGAACTGCTGCTTTTGGAATGAAAACAGGTGAGATGGATGGATGGACTATACACACAGACAGGTGTTAGTTCCCCGTGCACCGCAATTTGGACTGGTTTGAGAAGATAAAGTGCATCGAAGGGACGAATCTAACAAAAAGTGGTTTCCAGCCAAAATATCTAAAATTTCAAGGACTTTCTAGACAAGTAAAGTATTGTCTCGGTTTAAGAAAAAATAAATGCTTAGAACAAGCTAATTAACTTATTTCAAACAAAAAACAAGATTATTTTGCTTACCCCGTTGGCAGATTATTTTGCTTGTTTCAGCAAACAATTTCTACTTGTCTAGAAAATCCTTTTTGATATTTTTGCTGGAAGCAAGAAAAAAAAAAGTAAGCAAATTTTCCTACACTGCAAAAAAAATTATTGTTGTCTTGTTTGCAGACAAAATATCAAAAAATTCTTAAATGCAGGATTTTCTTGTAAAATATAAATTATTATTAATCAATTTTCTGAAAAAACAAGTTTATGCAAAACAGTCTGCCATTGGGGTAAGCAAAATAATCTTATTTCAGAAAACAAGATTTTGCAAGTAAAAACCTTCTTGATTTAAGAGTTGTTGATATTCAGGCTAGAAAAAAGCAGCGTAGGAAAATATCCTAATATTTCCAGTTTGGAAAATATCTAACAATATCTTACCTCTCTTTTTTTTTTTTTATACTGCATGCATACTTAAAATTATTAATCTTCCATGTTATGACTATCCAACCAGATCAGAGTAATGTATCAGTAAAATCCCTCACCATAGTAAAGTTTACTACAGTTTCAATAAAAAATTCCACATTATCAGAAGACTCAACTGCACATTAATGCTTGGTAAGTGTCTTGCACTGCAGTTAAATTGATGTTTTATCTGTGCCAATTCACATTTGAGTTTTGTGAGGAAATGCAGGAGTGCCAGACTCCCTCACGTTGGAGGAACAACTGAAACGATTCAACATGCTTTCAGTTTAGGCTCTTCAGCTGGAAATCCTACTGACGAAACCACCACAATGTCAAATGTTTGTTACCCACTTTTTACTTCATTTTAAGTTAAACTGTACTCACTAACCTGGTAATGTGATTTTAGCAGAAGACATATATTCCCTGCCGTGTTACAAATGCTCAAGTGGTGCAAAATCTATTAGGACATGATATTTTCTTCAGAGGAAGTCACTGATAGGGGAAAGGAGCTCAAAGTGGCAACACCCAAACAGTCTCCTTAAGTATGCTAATTCCTGTCTCAGATGCCATCAGCATCACTTCCTGAGCCTCCAGATCTAATCAACAACCCAAGTGAAGAGAAACCACAGTAATGTTTCATCGAAAATAAACAGCTATTTTACGATTGAGCGGCTCTGAGTGAATCGCAGGGACCTCAGGGAACCCAAGGCAGTTCCTGTCTGAAAAAGCCCTCCAGCCGCGAGTGTTTAACAGCCTGCTCTCTTGTAGAGCTGCTTGTTAACATGACTTTGGAGGTCTGAGATGCATATCTGTTAGATCCACCCACGGGAGGCCTGAATGGCCCTCAATAGGGGGTAGATGGGTGGAGGGCGAGTGGAAACTGCCAGCGACTCATATGGTAATAGACCCTCAGCATAGCAAAGAACCCGAGAACGAATGCATTTTAAGCACCTTTACTTTGTGTTTAAATCATGCATTGCTTCACAAGGCTAATGATAATCATACGACTGTTCAACACAATGCAAATGAGTGCTCTGACAGAATCATTTGCATGTGTGCATTCTGAGGATACCAGGTCAAGACCCAACAAACCACATCTTGATTAGCCCATTTCCACAACGTTAGAACTGTTAAGCTGTAGTTCTCACAGAAATAGCACGTGTTAACCCAGGTTCCATTGCTGTAAGCATAATATTAGTTAGTTTTCTATAATGAGACCATAATCTGACACATCTCATTTTTCTCAGCTACATCAGTCAGAATTATAGATGCATTAAAAATGATGCGGTTGATGAGATGATTATGAATGGTGTGTGCGTGTGTAAAAACAAGCCCAGTAAATGTGGAAATGTTCATATTGCTGCCAGCTCGGCAGATCCGCTGGCACCGACACGGCTCTATTAGTTCGGCCCGTCAGGACCTGTTTGATTTGGCCCGGTCCAGAACTGAGCCAGCGCTGGATCTGTCTTGGGTTTAATGTGAAGAACAGCAGAACTGGCAGACGATGTGAGCCATTCCTGTGCTCCGCAAACGAGGAGTTTCTCTCCACGGCTGTTGTGCCAGTAAAAAAAAACTTCAATCCAACAAATACAGGCATTTGTTATGACATGTCACTTCCAAAAACACTGCTGTAGTACTAGACTTGTTTAGTACTACGGCAAACTAAAACTTAAGCTGGAACTAAAATCCTCATATTGGCAATTAATCACAGATACAGTGGAGCCAAAATAATACTGATATATGTAAGCCTGGACCACAAAACCAGTCATAAGGGTCATATGAAATCTGAATAAATAAGCTTTCCATTGATATATGGTTTGTTAGGATACTGTAGGACAATATTTGGATGAGATACAACTATTTGGAAATCTGGAATCTAAGGGTGCCTTTAAAGTTGTCCATATTAAGTTCTTAGCAATGCATATTACTAAGTTTTGATATAACCAGTGACATGGAACATGATCTTTACTTGATATCCTAATGATTTTTGGCATAAAAGAAAAATTTATAAATAATGTAATTTAATTATGGCAAATGAGACTTACTTTAAATATATATTGAATTAAAGCACCATTTAACACTTAAAATATTTAGGTGACTCAAAATTCATTAACCAAAGAAAATAATGGAAAACATAAAAAATTTAGTCAGCATTGACAAGATTGTCATTAGAACTGTACGCTTCTGTTAATTAGCCAAATAGACACGGTAACAATTATGGTAACAAGTTACTACTGTTTACCCACTCCCCCAAAAGACATACAACTGCTACATATCTGAAAAACACACATGTATTTCCCATTAAAACGCTCTAATCATACAAAAAATAAATAGGACCATCAGAGAATACTAGATGTTGGAAACAGGAAGGATGGCAGTGTTGACTCTTTTTTTGAGCATTTGGGTGATCCTCCCAAACTTTTGGCCAAACTTTGAAGAACTTGAGTGTTATTCCAGGACCAAATGGTTTCAAGGCTTGTCCCAACAGACTGAAGACCACCTGCGTTCTGACCCGCTGGAGCCAGATGACTGCAAGCGTCTGATATTTACCCACAACACACCTCTCTGACACCTTTTTTCTTTTCAACAGACCGTGCACCTACAGTACAATTAGACCCAGATCTGAGAAGTTTACAAAAGCTTCTAAATATAACTAGAAGTAGGACGTGACACAGCAAAATATAGGTTAAATGATTCACTCCAAGCCCCAGCAGGAAAGACTTGATATACTGTGATATATGCAAAAATCCAACAGTGAGCTTACCTTCTCTCTCAGCAATGTCTTCAACCTGTTCAACACTTTCCAAAGTAAACAGTGTTCGCCAAAAGTCCTGTGTTACATGTTCTCAGTTTGAGCCTCATCCCATCTAAATCCAAAGCAGACGTGGTCTCGTAATTCTCGTGCACGACGTGTACAGTCGAGAGTTTGGAGAGCAACTCCAGCAGATGGCTCTTCCATTTACTGCAGTCCTTTAGAGCCACTCCCCCAAAAACCAGAGCTCGGCCCTCAGTGTGGGCTCCGGACCCTCTAAACCAAACCCCCTTCACTTCAAACACAGAACAGCAGTGGTCAGTTTCATACACCCCTTCCTCGAGTTTCTAAAGCAACTTGTTTTTTTCCTTCTCAAGTGTGAAAACACCCAACAAATCACTCATGTTCTTTCTTAAATGTCATGTCAATGTTATCAAGATCTGGTCTTATGGAGTCATTTGTTGTTGAAAATGGAAACTAAAGGGCTCAAATTAACATTAAACATGTTCTTCCTCAATATATGTTTCTGCGTTTTCCAGTACACATTTTTAAACCCAAAATGAATAAGATAAGAAGTGAACGCATACATGCATACATAATGTGTATGTGAATTTATTGTTAAAATAGAATAAAATATTTACTAGTGATCTCCAGTTTTCAATTTTAATTGATTAGATTAAAAAAAAAACACACAAAAAAAACAAAAAGTTAGGTGTTTTTTTTTCAAAACAAAATCCACCGATGGGTTCAGAAGAATGAGCTTAATTCAATGGAAAATTAAGTTTATTTTTTAGACACCACTGGATCATACTTTCTCTTAATTTTATCATAAATTCGCTTAATTTTAAACAATTCTTTAGAAGAAAAGACTTCTTTTCTTAAGTCATTTTGCATCTCCAGTAAATATTTATTCAGATTTTTTCTTTTTAAATGTTTAGATACTTCATCTTAAAAATGTACAAAATTTGTGAACGAGAAAATGACTGTGCTGTAAAAACTCATTCATAAACATTCATATTTAAGTATTTATTCTAAAAAAAATACAAAATGTCAATGTGAAAAAAATGTCAACGCCAAAAAAACTATTTCTTATCTACTAAAAATATCTCAAAATACCTTATTGTGTCATTTGGCACTTTAAGCAAAAAACAACAGACAAATCATGAATAAGTGTTTATAAACTGAATTTAGCGGCAGTAGCCCTTCATGCATTAAAAAAGTTTTAGTCAAATGTCTCTCTTTTACTTCTCAAGTGAACAAAGATGTCAGCGGGTCCAGGCCACAACAACTAAAAGACTCCACATGGTACCTTACAGAGCATTTTCCATGCAGATCAAAAAGGCCGTCCCTATCAGAGCCAATCCACTTCCATACCAATGTGTTTTGATGTTAGCATTTGGGAAATACACTTTTTTGGAAGGCTACTTCTGAAGTCCGCACAGTTGCCAAACCGCCAGGAGACCCAGAGGAATGAGGCTTCTCCTTCATACATGTTACAGAAAAACAAACCTAGGGTGTTCTTTGAATGAACACAGCTGGATAATGATGATGACTGCAACCGGACGCCTTAAAGAATGGAAATGAGTGCCGTACAGTCAGCTGACCCCAAAACCTCAGGGTCTTGCCTAGAGAGAGAGAGTTTACCTCATTCTGCCTTAATTTCCTCTGGAATGTGCTAAAGGTGAAGACCTTGCTGTTGTTTAAACAAACAAAGCCCAGAGTTTGCTCTCCGTCCAGGAGGACCAGGCCTTGGTTTCCTGAATGAGTGATGCTTGAGGAAGTTATGAAACTAGATTCTTCTACCCAGGGCAGTCTTTTCTTGCTACCGTAATGGTTGAGGTACAAACCAACAACTTTGTGCTCATGAAATGATAACTTCCCTTGGGGTGTGGAAAAAGTGTCAGATCCAACAGCTTGGTTAATTGGCCAATGATGTTGGCTCCCATTGTCGAAACCAAACAGTGCAACAACTGCAGCTTACATCCATCCTAATTGTCTTTTTTCCAAAAACTCAATCTAACCTGTGCCTATATCTAGGCATTTTATTCCACAATTCTGCCTTTTTTCTCTCAGAAGTGTATGACACAAATTTGCAATTCTGACTTTATATCTCGCAAATTCAGATTTTACTGTATATCTCGCAATTCTGATTTTACTGTATATCTCACATTTCTGACTTTGTATCTCGCAAATTCAGATTTTACTGTATATCTCACAAATTCAGATTTTACTGTATATCTCCCAATTCTGACTTTGTATCTCGCAATTCTGACTTTATATGTTGCAATTGCGACCTTTTTTACTTGCAAATTCCATTAAATCACATAATTGTGACTATATACTTAGCAAATTCTGACTTTACTGTTAATCTCACAATTCTGACTCTACTTTGCAATTATGACTTTGAGATAAAAAAGTTAGAATTTGTGAGATAAAAAGCAATATGCTTGTTTTTTTTGCTTTTTTTTAAATAATTCACTGGTGGAAACAGGCTGCCATAGATATCAAATTGTGAATTCTCACTAAGCTTTTTACGACCACTGTTGAATAAAGGGGGGGATGGGGTTGGGTGGTAATGGGATGGTGCTCACCAAGGTTTTTTTTGGAGGACAACGCCATTGTTGCGTTCAAGGCCACAGAGGTGCAAACACAGCAGGAGCCTGTACGAAGCACAGCCCTTTGTGTGTGAAACAAAGAGAAAGAGGGAATTCGTACCCCCTCGCATTAGTGGCTCGCCGAAAGATAAACAAACCCTCTGACTCACTAAAACGCTTTTCATGCATCTGAAACCTTGCGTCACGTACTGAAAAATGGCATTTCAATTCCACGGTGTCTGATTGTATATGGAAAAGGAATTGCTGTAGGGTCAAACGGTTGATAATTGGCTTTCAGTGGTGCTTTGATGAAGCTAACAGCTACATTTTTGGTTCTCTATACAAGGTCACAGCTTGAGAAACTGGAAAAAGTCACTTCCACCACATTGTCTTTCAGGCCACAAATGTGACCCAAGAACACAGAGCAGTCATCACCAGAACAAGAACATTTGTAGCAATAGACAGCAATACAATGTATGGGTCAAAATAATAATTTTCTTTTTTATGCCGAAATTCATTAAGATATTAAGTTCCATGAGCATATTTTGTAAATTTCCTCTCTGAAATATCAAACCTTTGGTTTTATATATAAAGGTTTCAGTTCATTTGGATCTTCCGACCCCATTGGCCAATATTTGACGACAACTTTAAGCACAAACAACTTCTCACAAAACAAGTCTTTAAAATGTAAAATCTTAAATATGCATCCATGTCTGTTCTAAAATGGCATTTTTCGGCTCAGAATTGCCATAAATTTAACCGTTAAGAAAATATAGAGTGAAAACGATTATCATTGTCTACTGAAAATATTTCTGTTGTTGTGTGGCACTTTGAGCAATATTGAGCAAGAAAGCGTCTGATAAATGAGCTGTACCGAGTCCATTCCCAGGTCAGCGACCGCCGCAAACACTGCCGGATCTGAATGAAGTCATTTATACGAATTCCTGAGCCAAAAATACCAAAGGTTTCCCGAAAGCCTAGAGAAGAGCCCTTCACATAAGCACTCTATCTGTCCTGGTTTTCAGGACGACCCTGAAATAGACCCATCCATCACACCGCTGCGCCTTAGCTCTTGTTTCACAGTTCAGGGTTGAACAAGGATCCCAGTGCAATATAAAACAGGACGAGTCACACATCCCTGACCCGGGATCCTTTCTAAGCACAAGTGGGGTCATAAATCTCATGGTCACAGCGATTTAAACAGCACCTCACACCTGGCTCCAGACTCTCGGGCAGTAAAACAGACCCGGCGTGTCCGGACACACTCACGCTTTAACACCATCTCCAGGCGCTCACAGGACTCGGGCCCCAAAGGATTGACCCATATTTGACAGTGTCCTAAATTCAGACTCTTAATGTGGGCTAATTATCACATGGACGACTGTGTTCCTGTAGCAGACCGTTAAACCAGTACATGTAGACATATAGCTTTGCCATTAAAGTGAGGATAGTGACAAATGAAAGAAAAAAAACTTACAACTAATTAGTATTTGAGATGAAAGTAATCCATCTTTTATTGTGTCATAAATAGATTTTTGTTGTAAATATGCCTGACATTATTATTACACTGAATGACATTATAGTGGGTAAATTTAGTAAATCAGGGAAATATGTGATATTTATTTATTATGTTATATTTATTTTTGGCTCAGAAAAACTAAAAATATGAATTAATTTAAATGCATTATGATTTAAAAAACAAGACTAAAATAATGTAAATTAATTTGTCCATGGAAAACTAATCAAATATTTTAATATTTAGAAATTATTTTTAAATTTTGTCATAAATACTAATATGTAAACTCTTGTTTTGAAATGGCATGTCTTTCAGAATTTACTAATTTAACCAAAAAGCCAAACAGACCAGAATAAAAATAAAAACATTTTGATTACACACATTTTGTTTTAATATAAACAAATTAATAAACATAATGCATATTTGTTAGTCACACATAAATGAAAAAATATATATATATAAATACAAACTAATAATAATAATACATTTATTTAGTTAAAAATATAAAAATCAGTTAAATGATGTCTAGCTGTGGAACAAGCAGTATTAAATTGGTTATAATTGATTAAACAAATTGGATTTCTTGATAATAAATATATAAACTGTTTGTTTAAAAAACATTAAGTTCATTAGCAATATTACAAAATAAAATTCTGGCAAGTTTCATTTCTGTATGACTGACATATATGCATTATTAGGTTTTTGAGTTTATGTTAAAACTGAGTAATCAAAAAGTTATTCAATAACAAATTCAGGCCTAGATATTTTAACATAACATAAACATTACAACTGATTGATGATTCAATGCCAGTGGATTGATGGCTGTGTGTATTGGCTCTAGATATATCCCAGCATGCTTTGGGGGCTGGTCCTTGAGGGTCAGACCGGAGTGATGGCCCTGAGTTTGGCTGCTATTTATGACCGTTAGCAGCTATTGTTGCAGACAGACCTCAGTTGTGTCCACTCCTTATCATAAAAGTGAGGCTGTTCTGGGACTTTAATGACCTGCCAATGGCCGTTATCAGAACACAGGCCTAACAAAGGAACGGCCATAAAGAACAATAAAACACTGTTATCCTACTGTAAAAAGCAATGGCCGCGATCTTAAAGAATAGCGAGAGGTCAACTGCTGCGGTCTGATGTTGACTTAGAGAGATTATCACTGTCAAACGCAAAAGTCATCTTTGGTTGCCCATCTTAAGGTTTTCCAGTAACCTTTGACCTAACACTAATTTCATATAAGCTTCAACTGAACTGAAAAAGACCTATTTTGTCTGTATAAATGTATGTATATCGGTTATATATACACCTTCATTTGTGTACTGTATACCTATAATTTTTAGATTACTATTTTTTGTGTATGAATGCAGGGTTTTTAACTGTTAAATAAATTCACAAAAAAAATGTAAGAATTTAAATTAAAACTAAACATTAAGTAAAAAAATTGTTAATTTTATATATATA
>JAUMHP010000084.1:283328-297436 GCA_032361065.1 Enteromius trimaculatus
TCAGAATTACGAGATACATTTTTCTTGAAATAAAAATTTTTGCGCTGTTTTTTTATCTCGTAATTCTGAGATAATTATGTCATTAATTCAGAAAAACAGATCAAAAAAAATTTTTTTCATGAAAATGTATCTAGTAATTCTGAGATAATTAAGTGGTTAATTCAGAAAAACAGAGCAGATATTTTTTCCTCAAGTGAATGCAATACGCTTCCGTAAAACAGCATGGTCATACTTGTATTAATGCTTTCAGTTTATGCTCTTTTAAATTCATCTGACGTTTAAAACTGTAAAAATGACTACATAATGAGAAACCAGTGAGAATAAATGTGAAAATAAATAGATGGGGAAATATTTAGATGGATCACAGTAATAATGTGGGTGGTGTATGTCATAAATATGTTAAAAAGCAAAAAAAAGAAAAAGGACCTGGACATGATGTTTTCCTGAGGTTCACTGCTACATGAGTGATATCAGTAACAAACTTTCAGCTGAGCATCAAAAAAAAAGGTGGAAAAGTCTTTTTCTGAAGCGTTTGACCTCTTCCCAGCGTGGGCTCATTAAGATTCCTGGGAGAAGTGCTTCATCATACACACTTAATTGAGCACATGAAGTCATTAAAGCACACACTTCACGCTGCAGCAGAGACGCTCTTAATTGGGCAGTGTTTAAATCATTAAGGGAAGCAGTAAAGACAAAACCAAGAGGAAAAAGAGGCCCTGAATTACAGCCTTGAACTGAAACCTCCCAAACTCCCTCAGATCTCTGACGAGGTTCTTCTGATGCAGATGTTGTCTCATGTACGGTCTGAACTACCCACAGTCCCCCTCTAAACCACCGTCAGCATCATTAAATGGGGCTCGTAATGAATTTGACCCGACGCGGCGACACACGCGGACTGACCGTGGCAATGGTTAAGAGCTACAGAGGTGTGACGGACTGTGACCTTTGACCTCTGGTCCCATAGAGGTCCTTTAGAAGCAGGTCTGATTGCTGCTTACCAGCCCCCTCATGTGCTCGGAGTTATATTTCACTTTACTGAGCCTAAAGGTCAGCCGTTCACAACCTTTTGATCCAAATTCAAGTGTGAATCAATGAAGAGTGAGCTTCCACTCCATAAACACTTCCTTTAACTTCATGTGCTAAAATTACTAAAACTGAAATACACACACAAAGAAAAATATGTAAAGCTTGACTTTGAGTGTGTGTGTGTGTTAGTAAGCATGTGTGTGTGTTAGTAATCATGACTGTGTTAGTACAAGTGTGTGTGTAATGTTAGTGGGTATGACTGTGTGTGTGTGTATGCATATGAGTGAGTAAGAGTGTGTGTTAGTACAAGTGTGTGTGTGTGTGTGTGTGTGTGTGTATGCGTGTGATTAAGTATGAGTGTGTGTATGTTAGTGTGTATGACTCTGTGTGTGTACATCTGGTTTTCTGCTGTTCTAATGTTTTTTTTTTCAGTCTTGAGCAGGAAGACAGTGTGAGTCTTCAAAACAAACTCCTGCTCTTTGATCACCTCCGTCCATCCGTCTGTCTGAACACACACACACACACAGTCCTCACTGTGTCACTCTGTCAATATTGACCCACCTGTAGCGTGACCTCTGACCTCCCCCCGCCACATCCTCCATCACACAGTCAGGAAGCCTCATACAGTACGAACACACACAGATGAACAGACTAACCCAACACATGGCAGTCAAACGAAGCGGCCTGTTCATTATTTCCCACAATTCTAGCTGGCAGGGAGGCCTAAATATCCACATCCGCTGCATCATGCAGCACACACTATGAATAAGAGAGCAGGCTGCTGTAATCTGAGCAGAATAATGCCTAGCATGTGTCGGCGACAGCAGGATCCCGTCCGCTCGCCGCAGCCAAACACAATCAGTCTGGGATTGATCCTGTGCTAATGAGGCCTGAACACAAATCTGACTTTTCACTGCCAAGTAATCCTCGAGAAATCACGGCTAATGAGGCTTTTATCACTCGCTCGTGATAACTTTAGCTTATTAAAGTCAACATGAAATGCATTTGATTTTCATAATCTAGCATATTTCCAAGAGAAACATGATATTTAAGTAAATCACACGCCACCTCGCCAAACTCACTCAAGCTGTTAAAGTTCTGAAATCTGCAGATTTGGAGAAATTGCATCACTGAATGTCATAAGAAGACAAAAATCTGAAATAAATAATAAGTCCATAAACCATAATAACTCTTCCTGCAGTGAAAAAGTGTTCTGATCTGAATCAGGAGAGAAAATCCAAAACATCTCTAAACTGATATGTGTCTGGATTCTGAGGTGAGGGGCGACAGGAGATGGACTTTTTCACTGGTGAAAGAGTTATTATGAATTATGGAGTCATATTTGAGTTAAAAACATCTTAATGTCTTCTCCAGATGTTAACTGATGGACTGGAGTGCTGTGGATTATTGTGACTCATTCTGACGGCACCCATTCACTTCCATTGGTGAGTAGTGATGCAATTCTAAGAATGTTAGTTGCATAATATAAATCACAGCTGAGGTGATAAAAAACATGACTTATGTAAATTCGATGCGATTTCATGCTGACTTTAAACTAATAGTTGAGTCTTGTCATGTCATGACAGCTTTTCATCACTTGTGACCTGAATGTAAAATAGATCATTTTCACATTTAGTTTTATTTTGACTGTAAATGATAATGTTCTATTTTATTTTATCCCCAGAAAACACATGGCTTTCAAACTATTTAAATGATTGATGTTGTTTGGTGAGTATGTAAACAGAATAATAATGTGTGACACTCAGTTGCACAGTTCTCATTCAAGAGGCTTTTTTTGTTTATACACACACACTCATTCATACACATATGCATCCACGCATTTATTCCAAAAAAGCATGCAGATTAAAGTAGATTATCTATGTTTTGTTTGTATATCTATACAAACTAGCTGCACAAGCCTCGTGAAACCATTCTTTTTATCAACACATTTCCAGATGATTCTTCACCAACATATAATGCGCATAAACCAAATTAACATTCATAATTAAAACATGATTATGATTTAGATTCCACCATTACTTAAACGCCCTCATATTCCCTCTGGCCCTGCTGTTCATCCCATAAATCCCATCGAATGCTTCAGCGGTCCTGCCGTCTGTTCGTGAAAGCCTCTGTTATTCGTACTTGAGGAGTTCAGGCGACTCTACAGAAGCCTGCAGAGCTGTGATTGGGTCTGCTGGACACAAGCAGCGCTCTGTGTTTGAGATGTTAAATCAACACTCACCGGCACGAGGAGCCACATACACTCCCACCGAACACTCCGGCCCTATAATCTCACGCCAAACACTCACATTAACACCATCATAGCAGAGAATCAAACACACAACTCCTACATGACAGGAGAAAGAGCCAAGTGTTTCTGAGCAATGGAGAAAAGCTGTTATTTGGACTATCCGCGGTTCTAAAATGTTATATTAGCCTTGTTGATGGACATTTTCTAAGAAAACTGCTATTATTTTTCCAATAGTTGGAAAAAATAAAAATTATATACTTTTCCTCTGACATGTTACCTTACAAAACAAGAAATCAGCTGAACGAACCAAATAATGCAGTGGAAGCAATTAAATTAATAAAAAGTCATTGATTTCGGTGATTTCGGAAAAAAAACCTTTTTTTAAATCACACTTTTAAAATTAGGGTTAGTTGCAGATTTTCCAAGACTGTAAGAAAAAAAAGCACAAAATAAATAATAAAAAATAAATAAATAAATAAATAATAAATAAGCTTAATAATATGGAATAATAATGATTTATTTACTTTTATTAAAGTTTTTGTGTTTAACATTTTAAGTTGAAGCAAAATGATTGTAAGCCACAACTACATTCAAAGCCTGCCTAAAACAATTTAATTTCAGAATGATATTCATTATACAAATATCCAAATACCTGATTCATTTTGTGACTTCTCCAGGTCTAGAAAGCACACTTTTGAAAAGAGTCGTGCTCATATTTCCAGGTTTTTCTTGTCTTGTTGATTCATCTTAAGTTGTGAAGCTGAATCATGTTAAATCCACTGGAAGTCTATGGGCCTGGTGGAAAACCAAAAGCACTTTCCCCAAGTAGAAAAGCCCCACTAAAACAAGGTTTCTTCATTCTTGACCTCAGTCGGTCACTAAACATACCCTCATGTGCCTCCTCACACCACCACTAGAGAGCGCCACCATCTCAAATACCTCAAGTGTAAAACCATCAAGACTTCACAGACTTTTAAGAACTCAAGCTCAAATCAAAGATCACTTACTGACCAATAATTATTTCAAGGACACATCAACAGACCTGTCAGCTTCTCCAGAAGACTCGATTTCATTTCAGACAAGGAGAAGCCTGGTGTTGGTGAACACATCTCCATATGGAAACTGAGTCCTGTTGACATTTGTGCTCCCCCTGTGAGGCCCGATCTCTGCCAGCTGGCACCAGAGCAAAAGGCTTCGTGACTGCTGTCATAGATATCAGTGAAGATAAACTCCTACTGTACCGCGCTCAATCTGATTTCAACTTCCCTTCTGGCTCCAACTGCGGTAAAACGGATTGAACAAACAGATAGTTCACGGAAAAATGAACATTCAGCCCGTTTTTCCAGTCCAGCCGTTCTTCAGTGGAATACATTCCTCATAAAGCACAAACATTCAAGTCTATACGATAGATTTACATGATGAACGATCCCAAATTCATAAACAAATTCAAATGCAATTATTTACATCCAATCTAGCTGATAAAAATAACATAAAAGCACCACAAAAGTTGTATAATAGCAGTCCATATGATTTATGCACTATATTCCAAGCCTTCGGTAGCTGTATGGTGGATTTACACAAGCAACAAACCCATTTATAAGCTATTTTGCTTTCAGATTCATAAACAAATGCAAATGCGATTGTACTAGTGACAATCTAGTTAATAATAAAAACAACATAAAAGCACCACAAAAGTTATATAATCAGTAGTCCATATGATTTACTCACTTTATAAGTCTTCAGAAACCACATGATGGATTTAAAAAAGTTCTTTTGAGTTCAGAACTTTAAAAAATGGGACATCTTTGGATCTCAAAGAGTTGAGAGAATGTACTTTTTGTCAACATAGCCTATAGTTTATGGGGTGACTGTTTTGATGGTCATGGTCACTATAAACCAATGAACCTTTCTTGGTTATTCAAAGAACCTAACAGTTCTTAAAAGAACCATTAATTTCATAGAATCTCAAGAAACTTTTCCCAGTTTTATGGATGTTTCAGTTAATTTTCCGTTGGTTCTATATAGCATGAAGAATCTAAAGAACCACTATTAAGAACAGTCTATGCAATGGAAAGTTCCATAGATGTTCTTCATGAAGCCATCAGCACTCCAGAAAGAGGTGATTCCATTAAAAAAAAAAAAAATGTTTAGTTGTTGCATTAAACAGTTCTTAAAAGATCCATGTTTTTTAGTGTGTCAAGACTATTTTAATAAACATGTTCCACTATAAAGAGCCTTCTGTGCAATCAATGATGCAACCGCTGAAGCCACCTTTATTTCTCAGAGCGTCTATAAAAAGACTGCGATACCGATCAGTGACGTGAAGTAAAAAGCATGAGGAGCAGCCCTTGAGGAACTTAATGGAAAACTCTGAAGATTACCATCAAAACGCTTCTGGTGGAGCTGGAGATGGTAGATAACCCGCAGTTGTCACTGAAGTGACAGGCACAGCTGAGTCCAAACTCTTGGACACACATGCGAGAAAAGCTTTTGTACACAGTGTCTATCCCTTTTTTAAAGAATGACCTGGAAAACGAGTTTAGAAATAGAGCAGAAGCTCCTGGGACACTTTTCCTTCTCCGCATTCAAACGCATATAATAAATCAAGCGCCTCCCTGAATATCACAAAAACTAAAGGTTCAACACTTCAGTCTTTCACACGCTTATTAAAAGACATAACTTACCCTTATATTTCGACCCCAAAAATCCCTTTTCCAGCCCAGATCCTGATTATTAGCAGAGCAGATCCGCGTGCGCGCTCATTGGCGTCGGTCACTGCTGATCCAGAGCTTTAAACCGCATATCTGAGGCGAAACACACACACACAACAGATGAGCAGGAATGAGTGTGTTTTTGAGATAGTCTGTTGGGGAGGTTTAGGTTCCTCCTGCGCGCAGTTACACCGATGTGCGTCACGTGAGCGCGCACAGACGCGCACTACTTTAACAGTTTGTATTAATGATGTCTGTTTTTTGATGGGATAACGATGCGTTTAATGGCCAGTATCGCCTTTTAGTTATGTTTTTAGTTATTTTATTTTTAGTTAGTTGAACTTTTAAGTTATAAAATCATTCAGTTACGAAGAGTAAACTGCGTAACACCAACACTTGAACTGGAAATTAGGTGCTGGGGGTCCGGCCAGAGGAGAACTGGACCCAACTAAGCCTGGTTCTCCCAAGGTTTTTTGCTCCATTCTCTCATGGATGGGGTTTTGGCTCCTTGTTGTTGTCGTCTCTGGCTTGCTTAGTTGGGGACACCTGGGGCCTGTACCATGAAGCCAGTTTAGCTGGCTAGCAAGGTAAGTTTCAGTTTAGTTTTCACCAATCCTGGGTTTTAGGTACCATGAAATTTGTTAGGCTTTAAGCAATGGTCATCACCATAGTAATTTACGCTACACAGCTAACTTGCTCCAGGGCAGTTTATGTTCTGGGTTTAGAGAGCTCAAACTGACATTTGACCAATTAGCTTCAAGCAAAATGACACCTCTGATGCAATAAAGCCACTCCCCCAACTTCTCTTACTCCCAAATTAAAGGAGGCAACATAGTAAAACATTTTTAAAGATAAAATCAAATGTTTAGTTTATCTTGTTTATATAATTATTATCTCCTTAATCCATTACACAAGCCAGCTTAGTTTAATAGTAATTAAGCTTTTATTATTATTAATATAAACATATAGATAATATGCAGTATAAATAAGTTTTAGAATCAATAGCTGTAAACATGACTACACATAAGTTTAGATTTTAAAGTGTTTTACCTATAGTGTTATACTAGAAATATTATCAAATTTATAAAGTAATTTTACAACTTGCACTTTAAGTTTTCCTATTTTATTGAAAGATACTGTGTAAATTCTTCATATTGTTCAATTTTTTTAGTATTTGGTAGTAAATCGCACTGACTCTCTCACAAGAAGTGAATTACAGTTTCAAGGCATGTGATTGCCGATACACTTTACACTTTTATGTGAATGCTCGCCATTAACTTGGGATAAAGCCTGAGTTGACAGAGAAAGTTGATGACTAGCTTCATGGTACCAACAAACCCAGATCGGAGTGGTTTGGTTTTGTCAACTCAAAACTAATCCTGTAACCCTGAGTTTGTTTAGCCACCATCATGGTACGGGTCCCTGATTTCTATATCGTTGTTTTGTCTACAGGGACGTCTCCGCATTTGACAAATAAAGTTTAATCTCGTTATTATACATTACCATCACTCTGTCTTCCTACTTGAAAATGTTCAGTTTCTTGCTACAATCTGTATTGTTAAAAGCACTATATAAATAAAAGTGACTTGACACTTAACTTTATATTTAAATACAAAAAAAACATTAAAACATTTGTTAAAAATCTGCAAATGTGTTAAAAATAAAAGACTAAAAATCACATGTGCATAAGTATTCACAGCCTTTGTTCAGTACTTCGTTTAAGAACCTTTTGCACTTACAGCCTCAAATATTTTGGGTTGTGATGTGACAAGCTTTGCTCATCATTTGGCAATTATTCTCTTCACCTGTCAAGCTCTGTCAGGTTGGATGGTGGCAGATGGACATGTTCAGGTCTCTCCAGAAATATTTGATTGGGTTCAAAACCCAGGCTGTTTCTGGGCCACTCAAGTATAAGGAATAGTCTATAGGCCATTCTTGCTGTGTGTTTATAGTCTGAGATTCTGAATGCTCTGGACTGGGTTTTCATCAAGGCTCAATATTTTGGTGCATTGAGCTTTTTTTCTTCTACTCTGATGAGTCTCTCAGTCCCTGCCACTAAAAAACAGCCTTACAGCATGACGTTGACACCAGCCCACTTACATTTGGGATGGTACTCTGCAGGCGATGAGCAGAGCTGGTTTCCTTCACGCATGATGCTTAGAACTGAGAGTGTGAGGGTCCAAGTGTGTTTTCATGTGTCTTCACTGAGGACAGGATTTGTTCTGGCCACGCGCCATAAAGCCCTGATTGCTGGAGTCCTGCAGTGATGTTCGTCCTTCTGTAGTTTTCTCCCATCTGCAGATGTCAACTAGAAAAACCATCAGGTTCATGGTCACCAGTTTGGCAGGACGCCAATGAGTCCTGGATGTGCCAAACTTATTCCATTTAGGTTGACATGACATGCTTCTGTGACACTTCAATGATGGAGAAATTCCACAGATCTGTGCCTCGATGGAATCGAGTTTTGGTTTGTGCTCTGACATGCACTGTTTACTCATATAGACAGGTGTGTGCCCTTCCTAAACATGTCCAATCAGAAGTAGAAGTATTCGACTAGCACATTGATATTTGTATACTTACTGCATAATGTATATACCTGAACTTTAATCAAGTATGCTTGAAGTATACTACTTTTTGGTAAGGGGCTTGAGTTTCACGCGAGATCTTACTCGAAAGATCAGAATCTGCAATTAAAAGATCAGAGATCTCAATACGATCTCCTCAAAAAAATTCTGTTGTTCTTACAGATATCTTCAGACCTGATTTACCATGGTAAGCGTGCCTGAAGACATGCTAAACCATTAGCCTCAGACCGGCCCGTCGCGCTCGCTCTTATCTACTCCTTCTCTGGGCTTATCTACGCTTTATCTGCCCCAATATTTATGGCAGAGGGTCGTAAAAATGCTTTCAGCAACATGATTGAGTTGTAAACTAGCAATGGCCTCCACTTACACTGCTTTGTAATGGACTTTCCTTGTACTGTGCAATTTATCTTCAGATTTATGGGCTTCTGCGGCACGAGAAGGACTAGTAACAAATTTATACATAAACCACATCATAACATGCTAATGTTTTGTATGTCGTCAGACGCTGGATATTTGAGATGAACGTTCCCACCATAAGCAGAGCATGTTTAGAGCCAAAAAAGCCTAAAATTAAAATGTATTGCAGATTTTGTTTTTTCATAGCCCATCATGGCAAAGCAATAACTTTATCTCAGATTTCTCACCCAGAATGACTTTGAAAATACAAAAACAGACACAAATGAGAGAACTATTGACCTACAGCTATAAAAGAGTCTCAGTTTGCCCTCATCTGTTTAAAATATTAACCTCTCCTTTGTATAAGTGCATGATTACTTACTATGCTTAACACAAGAACTCTTCAATTTGGTCGAAAAAATAAATGTTCAAATAAAGTTTATTTTTCTGACCACATTGGCAAATTTTTGTTTTTCTTTCTTTTATAATTTTTATTTCTCTTTTGCAAATCTGCATTATAAAGTAATTTCTATAAACTCAGCTGCTTTGCTGTCCATCAAACACAGAACGTTCTCCTAACTTTAGTTTAAAATTACATTTGCGTTGTTTTTTGGGAACCAATTCTTAACATTCTCAGAATGTTTGTTTTAGTTTTTATTGTAACAAACAAAAATTCCAGAACTTTGCTCCAGTGATTATGAATAGAAGCAAAACGTTCTCTAAATGTTCTCTAAAGGTTATTTTAGGTTAACCTTCACAATATTTGACTTTCAATAATTCATTTTCAGACCGAACCCATGCCTTTCCTCGATTAGCGGGTTAGGATTAGCATGGGTCAGTCAGCAGGAGAGTGAATCTCTTGAGCACATTTGTGTTAATGACACACTGGCCTGAGAGAGCGTGAGCGAGAACTTCCACTCATGACGTGTGGGCTGAGCGTTTAATCCTTAAACAAGATTGAGAGCTCAGTTCGTCTCCTGCTGGCTAAGCGCTCCAACAAACTCTGCTAATTAGGCAAAGATGCAGTTTTGCTGCGGACCACTTCCGAACGTCCCAGCGGAGAACCAGCACAAGTTCTTAATCTCCTGCTGGGATTCTCCTCCTCCTCCTTCTCTGGATGGATTTGCTCTTTCAGTGGAAGTCTAAAGCAGTTTTTCAGCTTTTTTAGGTTTCCGGTGTGAAACAAGCTCTTGGCTCAAAGATAATGGCATTCAGATCTTCCACAATGAGTCTGTGCATTGTGCTTATGCCATTAGAAGAACATATTCAATCCATTTCTTCTTCAGAAAACAAGACTTTATAGCAAAATTACAATATATATATATATTTACACCAAATATATTTTTTTTATAATGCAAACTTTTTTTTTTTTACACAGATGTACACAGACTGAATCCTTGTTTGATATGAATCCAGATCTTATGATTTAAGCAACACAGTCTCATAAGCAATTCGTACATATTCGTACGAGGTGCCAAATTTGTGCCAATTCATACTAATTCGTACAACCTCACTTGTATGATTTCATACGCTTTGTCCAAAACCACGTGATGGGTAGGTTTAAGGGTGGGGATATGTTTAGGTCATTCGTACAAATTCATACGAATTGGCATCTCGTAAAATACGTACGATTTACAATAATTCGTATAAATTCGTACGAGTAAAATATGTATGAATTGCCAAGAGATCAGGTTGGATTTAAGTTAATCAAGATCCAAATGAAAAGAGAAAATATTTGGTGATTGGTGATCATTGTGGAATGTATCAATGTTTAAAAAATTCATAATATAAAAGCCTTGTTTGTTTAAAAACTAATATTTAAGAAAAAAAAAAAAAAAATTATTATTAAAAATAATAATTTAAAAAAAGTGTTATTGTTTAAAACAAGAACAAATGTCTGCCCAAATGATTTATTTTTTTTGACCCAATAGGCAGGTGTTTGTTCTTTAAGCAAAAACTCACTTAATTGTGATGCATTTTTCTGAAAACAAACCAAAGTTCTGAAAACTTGATTTAAGAATGCTTAGATATTTGTACTGTAAAACAAGACAAAAATAGCGAGGAAGAAAATTGTTTTAAGCAGTGTGAATAAATCATTCGAGGTAGTCCCCTAAAAACGTAATATTTGCTTAAAGCTCACTTTGATTTAGCGTAGCTTGGCAGAAAAACAAAGCCTTGCTCAAGCGGGGCCATTAAATAAAGTGCTCAGTAGATTTGATGTAATTGACCGAATTCTCCACCGAAATAGAGCGATCCTGTTGCGCTGCGTTTGCACAGGAAATCTCTAGAATAAACAAAGGCAGAAAGGCAAACAAACAGAAGGATTGAACGCATTCAGTCACCTGGCTTCAGTCCACTGTCACACATCAGCCAATCAGAGCTCAGAACCGAAGCCTTACAGGCCTGGAAGTCTGTTTGCTCGAGCTGCTGGAGAACAGCATGACGCCAACTGACAAACGAGTTTGTATTACTAAAGCAAACACGCTAATACAGAAGCTACTTTAGCTTTACTGCATGAATCCCTTCAAGCTCTCCTTCAATATTAGCACATTTACTGCTGTGTTTCCTGCTGCAAGATGCAAGATTTTCTCTGCTGTTAGTCTCAAGTTCTGCTCTTTTTTCCAAGAATTCAGCATTTGCATTTCAAAATTCTGACTTATCCCCCAAGAATTCTGCATTTGCATCTTGGAATTCTGACTTTTTTCCCCCAGAGTTCTACTTTTTGTATCATGCAATTAAAAATTTTTCCTCAGAATTCTGATTTTCTAATCCTTCAATTCTGACATTTTTTTCCTTTCACGAATTCGCACTTCTTCGTTAAATTAAATAAGCAAATTTGGCGTGAAGTCCGGGGAGCGAGCCAGGTCCTCGGTGGACCCCGAGCCCTGCTGATAGTAACCCTAGCGAGGGCAGAGCTCGGAGCGAGACTCGGTCCCATTCGCCCCCCTTGAAGGTGCGAAGGAAAAGGCGGAGGAGGGGAGGAAGGCGGGATCATGCGTAACTAGATACCGAGCAGAGTGAGACGATGGTATTTATGCCAAGGGCGGATAAATTAAAATTAGGAATAATTAAAAGCCTAGTGGGCGATAATACTAATGAGCGTCAATGGGTACCGGCTATGTTAAAACATCCCTAGAATTCAGCATTTGCATCTTAAAATTCTGACTTTTATCCCAGAACTCAACATTTGAATTTTGCAATTCTGACCTTTTTTCAGAGAATTCAGCATTTGCATCTTGGAATTCTGACTTTATTCCCAGAATTCTGAATTTAGATCCTGAAATTCTGACTTATCCCCCCCAGAACTCAGATTTTGCATCCTTTTTCCTCAGAATTTAGCATTTGCATATCAAATTCAAACTTTTTTCACTAGAACTCTGCTTTTCATCCCTCAATTCTGAACTTTCTGAATTCTAATGTTTTCCCCCAGCATTTACATCGCAGAATTCTGGCTTCCTTGCCCTAAAATTCTGAATTTAGATGCTGCAATTCCTCTGAGCATCAGCAATTTTTCTCACAATTCTCCATTTACATCTCATATTTTTATTTTCTCAGAATTGTCTTGCCACAGAATTGTAAAAGTTAAACTGCGAGATGTAAACCATGTTTCTGTCTCAACTTTTCCCAGAATTCTGTTTATATTAATAATTCTGACTAATTTCCTGTATTTCAGGGGTGGGGAACCTTGGCCATCATCCTACAAGGTTTCCTGCAAGGTTGTATGAAAAACTTAGAGGACTGTGGCCCTTTAGGACCAGTGTTTCCCACATCTGCTGTATTTACATCTTGTGATCCATATTCCATGGAAGAAGCAGGTCTCCAGGTTTAAGAATAGGATCCTTTTTATGAAAACATTTCATAAATTAAATAAAAATCTATTGTAAATCACTTGCACTATTTTTCTGTCTTAGCCTATTTTTTATCACCCTTTCAGTGTTTTACATTCTGACATTATCTTTTACAACATTTTGAAATGTGGCCCTCATACTCTTGAAAGGTTTCCTGAGATTAACCCAGCACTCATACAGGAGGGGCTTTATACTGTCCCGCAGCATTTAAAGCAGTTATTTAAAGACATCAGGCCGTAAGAAATATGCTGTTGTTACTGTCACATGTCATTTGCTGACTGGGCTGTGAATAAAGAATGAGAAATGTTTGCTAACCACACTGGGGGTGCATGACAGTGAGTTAGTAAAAAAAAAGCCTAAAACTTTACGTTCTGTAGGAGAGAGACAAGCGGTGCAAACTCTTGACAGCAGTTATATAAATGTTTTTGATTATTTCTCCTCCTGGATTGAAGCTCAACATCAAAGGTCATTCGCAGAAGTGTTTCGTCTTCAATCAGTTTATTTTGAGGCTCTCGAGCTTCAGAAATCTGAGAACGACAAACAGCAATGTAGAAACATCAACTGCATGTAAAGGTCAATGTATAAATGCACTTAAATTAAGACTCAACACAGCAAAAACTATATACCTTTTGTTTTTGTTTTATTTTCCAGTACTAATAAATTTAAGCAAAATGATTTAAGATTTGTTTTTTGAAAAAGTTTTTACTGAAAACCAGAAAGATATCTGCGAATGAGGTCAGAACATGTCAACTAGCAGTCATTAGAGTATTAGTAGATTGTCTACTTAATATCCTCCAACACTTTATTTTGATGGATCCACAACATATCAGAAACTATTCAAGTATATGTATATATATATAACTTATTCTACTAACCCTAAACCTACCCTAACCAGTCTACTCTGAGAGTTAGTAGACGTAGTTACAAATTATTGAGAATTAGTTGCAAAGTTACTTAATTTGCTTCCTATCAAACATCGTATAGATTTTAAAATCTTGTTAATTACTTATAAAGCCCTGAATGGTTCTCAAAACTCTGGCCATTTGATAATACCTAGAATTTCAAAATCTACTGCGGGTGGCAGATCTTTTTCCTATTTAGCACCCAATCTACCTAATACCATTCGGGAGGCGGGCACACTTTCTCAGTTTAAATCTAGATTAAAGACACATCTCTTTACTCTGTCTAATAAATTCTTACACAATCCAACATGTTTAAAATTAAACTGGAAATTAGGTGCTGGGCGTCCGGCCAGAGGAGAACTGGACCCAACTAAGCCTGGTTCTCC
>JAUMHP010000084.1:333419-343874 GCA_032361065.1 Enteromius trimaculatus
TAAACACATATATAATGTAAAGAAAAACTTTTATTTTGGATGCGATTAATCGCGATTAATCGTTTGACAGCACTAAATTAAACACAAAACAGTAAAATATGTGCAGAGAGCTAGTCCGAGATTCAAACAGAAGCATGAAAACTAAATACCAAATGGAAACTTGCTTTCCGGGTCTGATTATAAAGCCCCGCCCCCTTACTTCCTATTTGAAAAGCCAATCAGAATTGGAGGTTAAGCATTTACAAGCATCTAGAGTTTGAGAAAATCACCTCAGCCCCAGTTGTTTACAGTGATTTTATGTTGTTTTTGGCCCAGTAGCAAGAGATAAAACCTTTCTGAGTGGTTTGTGTTGAATGCATGTGAGAGGCCTATCATACGCTCAGGAAATTAAACTGGACAGAATCAATATATTGATTCTCTCTGAACAAATATTCCCATAATTCAATTTGAGTCTGTCCACAGCTGAATGGCCCGTTAAAACAACTGAGGTTAATCAAACAAAGACTCGCTGGAGAAGTCCGCTTTCGACAAGAGACAGTCTAAATGAAAGCGCACCGCAGACATCTGTTGATTTTGTATGACAAACCCTATGAGAAAACCTGATTTGACCTGTTCAGGATGTGCTCAAAGGCAGCTTGTCATGTTTGTGGACTGCAGTGTTTGCTGCTCTCATGCATGAAGTCATCAAACTCTTTCCCATCATCCTTTGCTGTCCAGCTGCAGCTAAAGGTACTGATTTGACCAGGTGAAAATACGCAGACATATCATTTTTACACACACACATGTTGCTCACACACACTTTTTAATTCAGTTGTTTTTTTTTTTTTTTAAATATTACACAAATGTTGTGTACATACATCCACACACGTTTTCGTGTTACATTCATTCGCTCTCTGGAGTCCAGATGAGAAAATCAATCAAAAGCGCCCCGTTGAGTACACTAAAGGTATTGCATAAGAATTTTTTATTTGTTTTAAGTATTTGAATTTTTTTAAATAAGGCAAAAGTTCAAATACAAACCATAACAGAGCACTTCGATAATAAACACATATTATTAGTGTTATTAGAAACAACAATTTCCAAGAGTTTCCTTGTGTTTCCGTCCATCAAGTAATGCAGAGACTTTATGAACATCTTGTTGATTCTTCCATCCGCTGAAGTGGGGTTTAACAACTTACATCAGTGAACAGTGTTTGCACAAAACAATTATTTATCAAAAAGTCTAGTTCTTATCCTTCCACCATACTGCAACTTCAATTGAGAGCACATGCGCGCATCTACTGATAGAGACATTCATAACAGTTGCATTATAAGACAATAATATATATCGTTCTTTAAACAGCCTGTACCATTTAAACCACGGGATCTATGAATGCAATTATACTGGAGAAGTGTTTTTCCAGGATTTTCAGGTTTCTACCTTCACTGGGATCTGAACATCACTGATTAAGCTCATTATCAACACTAATGTCAAAGCAGCTGGGTTAACACGATATATAAGAGCTTAATCAATTGTTATAATTTCTAAATAAAGAAAAATCACGAAGCCCTGAGTGTTATGTTGACAATATTTCTTGTAGGGTTAACTTTCCATTAATAAAACTCATGGAAAATGTCTCCACCTGCTGGTTAATATTCATCAATGCACCGTTTTTTTTTTCTATGTAGGCTATTTCCTATATTCTGACTTCAATAATTTATAAAGAAATGAGCCTGGATGGTGATGATATATATATATATTATAAGCTGCTTGAAATAAAACCAAGAACTGAAATAATTAAAAAATTTCAGCTAGTTGATATAAGACAACATCTCATTTTAGTAAGTTTAACAAAGTACTAAAGTAACAACTAAGCTAAAATACTTTATATATATTAAATATACTAAAATACTACTATATATTTTAAACATTTATATTTGTAAATTATGCTGTAAATTATGCTGTTTTTGGGGGGAAAAATACAAAAATAATAACAAAACAAACTTAATATTTAAAATAAATGGAATCTAATTATATACATTAAAAAGCTGTTTTATATAGCTGTTGTCATGAAGCTGCTGCGGTGAAGCGAGTTGGAAGCTTCTTCTGAAACAGTCACTAGTAATGCCCTCCTGGACTGAACTGGTAATGAAGGTGCCCTCCTGAACGCAACAGACAGTGATGGTGCCCTCCGAGCCTGAACAGACTGTGATAGCACCCTTCTTGGCCGACTGGACAGCGACTCAGAGGGGTTGAGCAGCCACCAATGGGGTCTCTGAAGACTCTATGGCTGATGCCGACATCTACAGAGGAAGTGCAGCCACTGGCGGACCCACTGGAGTCTCTGAGTCAAACACAGGCTCAGGCGGTTTGGGCCATGGGACCTCACAGTCTTCACAGGGCTCCAGTGATAATGAACCTGGATCACAGAGAATCTGGATCAGACTGGGTATGGCAGATCCGGCCACAGCGAACCCAAAACGCTGACCGACATTTGAGTACACGGCTCCTCTGTACACCATGCTACGGGGTTATAACCCGTTATTTGTGTGCTAGGAACCGCGAGGACCTTCAGCAGCTCGTCAGGCTGCGTGACTGGGACCGACTGGACAACACATGGCTCCTCATACCGTGCTACGGGGTTATGACCCATTACCTGTGGGCTGAAAACCTTGAGGACTTTCGACAACTCTCCTGGCTGTGTAACCAGCACTGACAGGGTTAAACACGGCCCCTCTCGCGGTGATGCAGGATTAAAACCCGCTTCTTGTGGTTCTGAGACTGCCTGTGAAACTGGCACCAACTGGGCTGTAAACAGTGCACTTGGCTGTGCAACCGGGACCAACTGTGCTCTACACGTCGGATGGCAAGACGTGATCCGGGTAGCTGGGGATACTGTCTATGCCTCCTGGATCCTATGGCCATCTCGTATGCCTCAGCGAACGGGGGACGCAAATACGGACCGTAGTCCGCGAATATGTACGCGTAGGAGAGAACGCCATCCTCTCTGTGGTCGATCGTTCTGTCACGAAGCTGCTGTGGTGAAGCGAGTCGGAAGTTTCTTCCAGCGGCATGGAAGACACGGAGGGCAGGAGTTCACTTCAAAGAACATTTATTCAAAATATTATTATTAATATTCAAACACAAGGACAAAACTGAAACTAAGCTGGAGCGACACAAACCACATACACTTAGGGAACATTAACGATCGACATTTGACCAAGACATGGGGCATGGATTTATACAAGGACTAATCAAAGACATAATACAGGACACCTGGACAGATACGTCTGGGAATGAATGAACATTGATTATGAAGGCGGGGTTACAAATGAGAGACAGCACATGGGAGAGAGAAAGGTAAAGAAAAACACAGAGCACGCTAAGACAGGGCACATGACACATACAGGAAAGCCTGCAGCGTTGCAGCTATTTTATATATATATTAATATACAGTGATGGGCAGTAGCGTCGCTACAAGTAATGACACTAGTTTAACTACATTTCTCAGTAGTGAGTTGGTAGCGTTGCTATTTTCACAATCAAATAGCTTTTCAGTAGCGAAGCTATTTTATTGATCAAGTAGCGCGGTAGCGTCCAGACAAACTAACGTTACATTTCCCAAGCATTTCTGATGCTTAAGCACAAATAGGAAATACAAATGCTACAGATCACTGATCCTAGATCTAAATGAACACGTTAAAGTCCCGGCCCTAATTTTTACACTTTTCCAATGTATTAAAAAAAACTGTTAAAAATAACGGGGATAAATCTGTAAAATTACAGATGTAAGATTGTAATGCAGTATAGATTAGTAATGTAGTTAGTAATGTAAATTAGTAATTTTCATATAAAAGTGATTAACTGTGGTTTATTAATATACATATCCCCTAAACACCCAGAAAAAAACTATTATTAAATGTAGAGTAACTAAAAAAACATATATACAGTGGGTACGGAAAGTATTCAGACCCCCTTAAATCTTTCACTCTTTATTATATTGCTCTTATATAGACATTGACATTAACACAAACACAGCTGGACACAGTAGAACCATCTCAATGATGATCAGAAGAAATGGACAGCACTGAGTTAAATACCAAAAAACACACAGCGTTCCAATGAGGAGCAGGGACATTGGGATTGACCGATTGAGCTGTATGGAGAAACATGAATCCCATGCAGTCAATATCTGCACCACATCTTCCTTCAACTCCCAAACAAATCTCAGAGTCCACATCCACAATATATTTATGTATTAAACCCCAGCTTGTCGTCTTTGCAGAAAATTCTTTGCCCTTGTTAGTCGTGAATTTGATGGCTCCGAGACGCGTTCCTTCTCCGTTCTTCCACAGGGTCCGTGAGGTGAAACACTCATCAAACTTGAATGTACACTCTTTACAGGGCCCGGTTGGAATGCCAAAGGTTTCACTTCTGCCATTTGAAAGCCAAACCCTGACAGTCTTCACCTGCCATTCTCCTTCCCACACCCTGATCTTTTCTAACCAGGCACCGTTCTGCTGTCCAGTAAATGAAAACAGATAACCTCCTCCACCACCAATGATTTGCACAGTTGTCTGGCAGGACATCTTTAAAGTATATCTGGAAAGTAGACGACAGAATATCATCATTACTAGAAATATACTCACATAGATGACTGTAGTCTGAAGAACTTTTTCTCAAGAGCAGCTCGTCTGGTGAAAGCCAGAAAAGTGAGTTTAAAGCTGCTGCTTAAATAGAGCTCCAAAAGGAGGCAGGTGATGTGATTAAAGGCTAAATTTCAATGTGAAATGTCTCTGTTAACGATGAATCCATGATATCGTCCCTGTTGACCCAGCACCTCTCTTCCGGACCCCTCCCAGTCTATCATGTACTGGATTCGGCCTCCTCTGCACCTGGAGTCAAGTATTTGGTTGACCTGGTAGATGGTTTCTGTGGGATTTCTGGAAGGGGTTCATGGTGTTCTGGATCGGGAGGAACACAGATTCAGAGCACAGATTCGGTGTAAGGTTTAAGCAGCGACACATGAAAAGAGGGGTGAATACGGTAACCTGGTGGTAGTTGTAGTTCATAAGTGACTTCGTTAATATGACGTGTGATGGGAAATGGAACAATGTAGCGTGGACTTAGTTTTTTGCATGGTAGATGCAAGTTAATATCTTTGGTGGATAACCATACCCTCTCTCCTGGTTGGAATCGAGGAGTGTCAGATCTACGGGCGTCCGCCTTACTTGCTCACTCGTTCTGAACCAGTTGTCTGCAGCTGGTACAAGTGATTGTTCTTCCAACCAGGGAAATAAAGGGGGTTGATAACCTAAGATACATTGGAATGGTGTAAGTCCAGTTGATTCTTGTCTGTGATATTGGTAGATATTGTGACCAGTCCCCCTTATGATCGTGACAGTAAGCTCTCAGGTAATGGCTGATTTCTTGGATCTTACGTTCTGTTTGACCATTGGTCTGTGGGTGATATCTGGATGACAAACTAATCGTGACTCCTAGTAGTCTGAAAAACTCTTTTCATACTAGTGGCGTGAATTGCGGCCCTCTATCCGATACGATGTCTACAGGGAGTCGTGCTGAAAGAGGGCTTGCGCAGTAACCAGTGCTGTAGGTATTCCAGATAACGGTATCAATTTACATCCCTTGGAGAATCTGTCAACTACTACTAAAATGGTGGTGTGTCCTTCAGAGGGAGGAAGATCTATAGCGAAATCGATTCCGATGTGGGACGGAGAGGAAGAGGTAATGGTTGGAGCTTTCCAGCAGGTAACCTTCATGGGGTATTTGTTATGGCACAAATGGAACAGCCTTTGATAAACCGCTGAACATCCCTTCCCATGTTGCCACCAGAAACGTTGATTTAGTAGCCGAAGAGTTTGCTTGGTACCTGGATGACCTGATCCTGGTGATGTATGAATGGAGTTGAGTAATGATAGACGAAGGGCATCCAATGGGAACTGGACAATCATACCGTAGGTCCTTTGCGCAGGGCACTCGGGTGGAGCTGGTTCAAGAATGGTGGCTTGACGAGTTTGATTGTCCAGTTCCCATTGGATGGGTGCTATGAAGAGTGATGATGGTAAGACAGGTTCGGGTTCCTCAGTTACTGGATCTGGATCGTGAAGACGAGACAGAGCATCCGCTTTGGTGTTCTTGCTACCTGGCTGGTAAGTAACCTTGAAGTTAAACCTGGTGAAGAATAACACCCATCTAGCTTGTGGATTTAGTCATTTGGAAAAGAAAGCACAAGGATGAAGTATAGGTGGAGAGCCATGATGTTGTGACAAGGCGGCTCCGAGGCATCTACTTCGACTATGAAAGGTAAATCAGGGTTAGGGTAACGGAGGATCGCGGGCAGTACAAAAGGCTCTTTTAAGTTGGTCAAAAGCTTGTTTAGCTTCTGGATTCCAGAGAAGCGTCTTCTTACCGCCCTTTAGTAGTGATGTCAGAGGGGCCGTGATGAAAGTAGCCTAAGATGAAGCGCCAATAGAAATTTGCAAACCCCAGAAATCCAGCAGGTTCACCTCGAAGATCGTCTGAGGCCAGCCACTCAGACAGCTGATGAAAGCTTCCGCCGCTAAGCATACGTCATTGGAATGAGTGGTCTGATTGGTTCTATATTCGTCCAGTAGTATACAGAGGAATCTGATGGACGCAGGTTAAGCCCGCCTCCCAGAAGGCGGGTAGTAAGTTAGCTTGGCCAGACTAAGCTTCTATGAGCTTAATAGTCGCGGAAACCAGGCTAGTGTTTAACAACTTACATCTGAATGGTCTTTGCACAAAACAATTATTTATCAAAAAGTCTAATTCTTATCCGTCAATTGAGAGAACAGTCAAAATAAGATGCACATCTACTGACAGAGACATTCATAATAGAGTTGCATGAAACTGATATGTAAGAAAATAATATATCGTTCTTTAAACAGTCTGTACCATTTAAACATGGCAAAAATAACCACGGGATCTGTGGATGCAATTATACTCAAAGTGTTTTTCCAGTATTTTCAGGTTTCAGATTCACTGAATACAGTTAGACCTTCACTGGGTTTCTGAACATCACTGATTAAGCTCATTATCAACACTGATGTCAAAGCAGCTGGAAGCTAATAAGAGCTTAATCAATTGTTATAATTTGTAAATAAAGAAAAATCCCGAGGCCCTGAATGTTGCCAATATTTCTTGTAGGGTTCAATGCCATACAACTTTCCATTAATAAAACTCATGTAAAACGTCTCCACCTGTTGGTTAATATTCATTAATTTTATTTCCATGTAGGCTATTTCCTATATTATTGTCACACCGTCATTAGTATTTGAACCTGGATCAGCAGTCACACAGTCACCAGCCACAAGATCACAGTCACCAGTCACATGCTCGCAATCACCTGATTATTGACACCTGCCGGCAATCTGCACTTCACTTCAAAAGTTCGCTCAGCCAAACACTCCACGGCTGAGCTCAAGGTTAGACACTTACCAATACTCACCGTGTCTACCTGCCTAAATGATCGCTGTGTGAAATTCTGCCAAAGTTCATGCACAGACTGGAATTGTGGCTAAAAGACTTTATTCTGACGACATTGAAAGACGTAGGTATACGTACCTATTACTTACCTGTGTGATCCTGCCTCTCTGCTCTCTTCATGTGATATACTTACCTGTGATACTTACCTGAGATTACCTACCAGCGAAGTTCCTATTTTGAAATCTGTTTCTGCTCACTGCACCTATTTTTGAACTACGCTAAGGACTGGATTATGTTTGTGCACAATAAACTCACTTATTGAACTTTATTCCCTTTGTCTGTTTTGTCTGAGCGTGACAAAAGCTCAGCCCATCAAAATACATGGAGCAGGAGGAAGCAGCAGCGATCGCTGAACCATACACAACCTTTCTTCAAATACTGCAGGAATTACGAAATACCACTCCAGCAGCCGCTGCCAGTCCCGTAAGCCCCGTACCCAAACCACAAAATTTTGTTGGCGACCAATCATCCTGTGAAGGATTCCTTCTACAATGCTCATTGTTTTTTGAAGCGCAACCAGACTGTTTTGTCACAGATCGCAGCAAAATCGCATTGATTATCACCCTACTCTCTGGAAGAGCGCTTAGTTTGACAGAAGCCCTATGGAGTTCGGAAAGCCCACATCTCTCATCATTGTCACTGTTGCTCCAGCAGTTCAGACTAATCTTTGGTCAACCTACCTCATCACTTACCGCCCATGAAGAGCTGTTACAACTTCGCCAAGGCGATCTACCCATACATGAGTATATTCTACGCTTTCGCACGTTCTCCTTTTCTAGTAGATGGAACGATACAGCTCTTTGGGTTTGAACAACAACATTCACCAGCAGATGGCAATATATGATGATCATGTGGGACTTGATGCTTTCCTGAAACGAGCAGCCACGAGCACAGTGGTGAGTACTGGAAATTTTAAACACCACTCCATTCCATTAATTGATGTTGAACTATGTATTGATACTCACCTCTTCCCACTCAAAGCACTGGTAGACTCAGGAGCAGCAGGAAATTTTATCTCCTCACGGTGTGTCGATGCTTTACAGATTCCTACCCAAAAGAATCCGATATCTTACCGTATAATCACTATACAAGGAAAGCCCCTGGATGCCCGTCCCATAAACTCCAGTACCATTGATCTCCAGCTCAAGATCGGCTGTCTACATTATGAGAATATCAGTTTCTTTGTACTGCCAGAAGCCTCCATCGACATCCTCCTGGGACGTCCGTGGCTTGTGAAACATAATCCAGAGACCTGCTGGACGACAGGTGAAATTTTGCAATGGAGTCCGTTTTGTTTTCAACATTGTCTATCCTCTGTTCCTCAGTCTGCAGCTATACCCTGTCTTTCCACCACCATAGAGAGCCCTGAGACTAACAAACAGTTCTATATACCCCCTGAATACCTGGAGTTCGCGGATGTCTTTAGCAAGGTGGCTGCCACCCAACTGCCACCGCACATTGATCTCATTCCTCATGCCACACTACCCAAAGGTAAAGTTTATCCGCTCTCATTACCTGAACAAAAAGCCATGGAGAATTATGTTTCTGAAGCTCTTGCACAGGGATTCATACAGCCGTCTACGTCACCAGCCGCCTCCAGCTTCTTTTTCGTGGCAAAGAAGGATGGAGGATTGAGACTGTGCATCGATTATAGAGCTCTAAACTCCCAAACAGTAAAGTTTGCATATCCTCTGCCACTGATACCATCGACCCTGGAGGAACTACGACAGGCCCGGGTATTTAGTAAGTTAGATCTCAGGAGTGCCTATAATCTGATCCGTATTCGTAGTGGCGACGAGTGGAAAACTGCCTTTGTAACACCTAGCGGCCACTACGAGTACTGCGTCATGCCGTATGGCCTGGCCAACTCATCAGTTTTATGAATGAGATCTTCCGAGACATGTTACACATATTTGTTGTTATCTATATTGATGACATTCTGATCTATTCCAGTGACCTGACAACCCACGTTACCCATGTTCAGCAAGTCCTCGAACGTCTGCGTTCCTACCATCTTTTCCTAAAGGGAGAAAAGTGTGAATTTCACCTGGATCGTGTCCACTTCCTTGGATATTACAGCACACCAGAAGGGGTAGAGATGGACCCCAAGAAAGTAACCGCAGTACAGGACTGGCCCACACCGACCACATTAAAAGAGCTACAATGTTTTCTGGGGTTTGCAAATTTTTATCGCCGCTTTATTAAGAATTACAGTCTGAAATCTTCAATTCTTACTTCACTGCTAAAAGGGGCTAAAAGAAGCATTACCTGGGATTCGGCCGCCCAAGAGGCTTTTAATCACTAAAAAGCGGCGTTCTGCACAGCACCCATTTTAAAACACCCTAACCCTGAATTACCTTTTGTTGTAGAGGTGGATGCTGCCACAACAGGAGTCGGAGCCACCCTCTAACAATGGCATGGTGACCCAGCCACATTACATCCATGTGCCTACTTCTCCAGTAAGTTAACTACCACCGGGCAGAACTACGATGTGGGTAACAGAGAGCTGCTCGCTATAAAACTAGCCCTGGAAGAATGGTGCCATTGGCTGGAGGGTGCCCAACACCAGTTCACAGTCATAACCGATCATAAAAATCTCCAGTATCTCAGAGAAGCATTTGGCTCTGTTCTTTACCCGCTTTGATTTTAATCTCTTACAGACCAGGAACAAGAAATACTAAAGCGGATGCTCTATCCCGGCTTTATCAGCCCGAACCCCAGAACGAAGCCCCTGAAACCATTCTGCCTGGTGAGACCTTTCTGGCACCCATACAATGGTCCCTGAATGCACAAATAGATCAAGCCACTCTTCAGAATCCAGCACCTCAAGGAGGGCCCTTGAACAAGCGGTTTGTACCACCTAACTAAACCTAAAGAGTTTGCTGATTTTCTAACTGAGTTAGTACTGGCTGCAGACAAAGTCTTAATTGTTGGTGATTTTAATATCC
>JAUMHP010000084.1:382495-395427 GCA_032361065.1 Enteromius trimaculatus
TCTGGCCGGACGCCCAGCACCTAATTTCCAGTTCAATTTTAAACATGTTGGATTGTGTAAGAATTTATAGTGTGTGTAATAGTGTTCAATTAATTAATTAAGGTGTTCAATTCAAATGAAGAGTTAATTTGCACCTTCAAAACTATTATTTTCAAAAAAAAAAATAAACCAAACATTGTCAGTCTTTCTCATCACAAAAACATAAAAATATTTTATTTAAATTCATTAAATATATTTATAAATAAATTGTTGAATAAAGTTGTTATATTTGTTTATTTATCATACAAAAAGTTAAATTATCCAACCCATGTTATGACCAAGAACAATTCAGTCTGGAATTACATTCACACTGGTGTTTTACAAATTAGAATATAATAATAATAATAATAATAATAATAATAATAATAATAATAATAATAAAAACAACAATTTTGTATTATTGTTATTCCTATGACACTTGTAAACTAAATGAAGATGAATATTTCACCGGTATATTATATTTGCTTTACACTATGGTAGGGAAATACTCTCCTATTTTTTTACACTTGAAAGATATATTTCGAATTTGGACTGCTTTTTAGTTTTCAGCAATTTATACTGCACTTTTGAGCATTTTTTGAAGGAAAACAAGCTTCTGTGACAACAGGCACATCTAGTAAAACGCTTTAATAGCCTGCTGCTGGAATAAAGCATAGCTGGAGTCTGTTGCATGAGCTGATCAAGTGCAGCTTCACTTCGGAAAAGACTCGATGAAGAGATGAAGCTTACTGAGCTTGAGTTGGTCTGACAGATACTGTACCTGTTCGTTGTGTATGACGATGAGTTTGACGATCATGATGTTGATGAGGTTTCCTACGCTGGGGTCTCTGTAGATCGCAGCCACCTGAAAACACAGAAGACACAGAACACAGTTCAGTCCAAAATACCCACCAACCAAACGTAATGAGAAACCAGTCATGTCTGAGTCTGTGTCCTGCTCTGGATCTCCTAAAACAGTTTAACAGGCTTTCAGATTCGAGATATGAGCTGCCCAACCATTAGCTGACCATAAACACTGAGTGTTAAAGGTGCTCTATGCGATGTTGCAAACACTGGGGTACAGGATGTGCACCAAAGCAAAAACAAACTTCGGCCAGCCAATTGGCAAGAAGAGGTGGAGTTTAATACGTGCAAACAAACTTCGGCCAACCAATCGGGAAAAAGAGGTGGGGTTTAACGCACATTAAATACAACCTCTTCTTGCCAATTGTTTGGCCGAAGTTTGTTTTTGTTGTGGTGCCCATAGTGTTTGTTTCGGTATGGAGTGATGCATACGGTTTGAGATAAAAATTAAATCGAGCTAAAATCCTGCAACATCGCATAGAGCACCTTTAAGAAGAAGAACATTTCAGAGAGACAGACCCACTACTGCAGTCGTCTGATTGGGTGAGAGAATCTGACCTGGTTATTATCGTTAACTAAAAGTCGAATATTTAATTTTCCGTTTTAATTTTTATTATTATTATTTTTATTTTTTTTTTATTACTGGCAGTCAGATCAAATGTAGAGTCAAAATGTAAAAAAAAAAACTTTTTTTAAGTTGTCACATGATCTACATGCATAGGCCTTTAACTAGGCAAAATTCAATAAAATATGATAAAATTAAATAAATGTTACTTTCTCTTACTTTCAATAACAAAAATTACCATAAAGTACCATATTATTTTCCTTTATGCTCATCATACAGTACTAAAGCAGATGGGAAAGCATAATTATTATGATATTTTTGAAGGCACCTCCATCATTAAGTGCAGATATTGTCCATCTGTTTTTTTGGCTCATTTAAATCTGGATTCATAAACCTTCTTTATGAGGTCAGAGTATATGGTGTTGAGCAGAGCGGCTGGTCAATGATGCTTTATTTCAAAGCGCGGCCTTCTGGGTAACAGTGCAGCCAAGTCTATTAGAGAGTAAATCATTATCACACACACGAGGGATGGAAACAATCATTGATTAAGAGCTGAAAACATTTCTCTAACATGCCAGAGAGGAGAGAGAAAAGAATGATGGGTTGTTTACTTACTACTGACATGATTGTGAGGATGTAGTGCTCCAAGTTTCGTCCGTGATGTCGCACCATTTTGGCGTCGGCTGTCACCATCAGCTCCACGAATCGTGGATACGACAGAAAGCGCTTACGGCGGGAACGAGGGCCATCTTCAGAACGAGCCGCATGCCTAGGCATCGTTTCCTGTATTGACATCACTTCCTCTTCCAGAGTTCTGTTGATATGGAGACTGATGTGATTGCGGTTGGGATGATCTGTGGGAGGAAAACATACTTTCATTATTTTCATTTTTTAATAATAAAATAAAAAATAAAAGCACAGAGTTAACAAATACATTTAATCCACTAGAGTGCAATTGTACTAGTTATATATTAATATATACATATAATAACATTTAATAACACAAATATTATGTATTTTTATTTTGTTTAAATCAATTAAATATACAAATAAAATATATAAACATTAAAAATGTATATATTTTAAAGTATAATACATATTTCAATCATGTAAATATTTAAAATATATTTAGCAAAAATTAATTAATAAGAAGAAATCCACAGTGATTAACAAAATCAAAACCAACAAAAGAGCAATGAAATGCAAGTGCTGTAACAAAGTTCATCAAAATGCAAACATTCATCAAAGGTCTGGTGTACGCCTGCAGAGAGATTCTTTAACATTCTTCAGCAGGTGACGTCTAAACGACAGAGAAATGATTCCGCTCTCATCCATCAGCTTTCATGCTAACTCTAATCCATCTTTTCCTTCATCAAGTTAGTATTTCCACTAGATTTCATTTCAATGTTTTTATTTCATTTTTAGTGTCATGTTTTAAAGTTTTACATTTGAACTTTACTTTTTAAATGTAACTTGTTTTTGTGGGCTTTTGTCATTATTACACAGTTTTATTAAGTTTTATTTATTGGAGTACTTTTGAATATGTCTAAATAGTTTTAATTAAATTAATTTAGTTTATTTAGCTCTAGTTACACTAAAAATTATGTTTATTTATATTTGATAAATAATCTCTTCTTTTAAGTAATTGAAATGTTTTCTGGTTTTAGTTGCCAGTAATAGCCCTGATGAAAATTAAACACAATCAAGCACACACAAGGTCAGAAACAGACTGAAAGATCAGTCGAGGATGAGGAGAACCCACCCGTATCTCCTCCACCCTCATCTCCAGAGCAGCAAAGAGAAAACCCTCACATCCTTAAGAGCTTCTGGTGTCTCAAGACGTCTGAAGAAACTGCACGTCACGTTTAGACTCAAAGACTACGATATCTGACTCGCTTGCCGGGGTTTGGAGCGATGACAGAGAGATGAAGAGCTTTAACAGCCCATATTCTAGAAAGGCTTCTCACAAGGAGTCTCAGAGCTGTTATATGAATGACAAACACTGGTTCTCGCTCAAACTAAAGCGATCGGCGGACTGAGACCATCAGAAGAGGATCACGTGCCGTGGCTGGTATCAGGAGATCTGAGACCCGTGTGCTGATAACAATCGCTGCAGATAAAGTTGCTGTTAGTTCTGTTAGAAAGAAGCACAAAACCCCCTCATCATCTCCACTCAGAGAGAAATCACACAGTCAGAGCATTCTCATGGAGAACAATCAGTCCGTGGAGAGTGATTGCTACACTTTGGGATTGACAAAATGGTTCAATGGTTAGAAAGTAGTGCCGTCAAACTATGAATTGCCATTAATCACAACCAAAATTAAAATTTAAGTTTAAATGATATTGATATATGCATATGTATTGTGTATTATTATTACACTCATTTCTTATATTTTATTTAATAATTATATTTAATATATATTTTACATAACAGATTTTTCTTAAATATATACATGCATGTATGTGCATTTATATATATATATATATATATATAGTATCAAAATCCATTCCTAGGCTGTTTTTAACACACACACATTTATTTTAGTTCTAATAATTGATTTAAAAAATTAACTAATTCACACAAAATAAAAATGGGAAAAAAATTAAATTAATCCCAATTAATAGCACCTAACTTTGGAATATTTTTTTGGAACTTTTAAATATACATTTATATTGCAACATTTTTTTATTCAATCTTCAAATGAATGTACAAACAACATAAATACAAAGTTATTTTTGTTTTATTAAAAACCCATTTTAATAAATGCCATATTTATCTTCCTGTGTCCTTCAGCAGAAATATACAGAAACTGTATTGAACTTATTAAACACTAAATTCTAAATTAAACGTAGATGAACCCTTAAAGCTATACAAATGAGTGATTTTCCCTTTCTTTCTTTTTTTACTGTTTGTTAAAATAATTTGGAAAACAATAATCCTGTTATTGATGTAATTTTTACACATTTAAAAAAATGTAAATTTAAAAATGTTTTAATAGGATATTTAAATATTATTAATATAGAAAATATGATCAAGAATTTTTTTCCTTTTCAACAACTTAAATTGAAGCTGATTCACATTCTAAAATGCTTCTATTCACAACAAAAGCCAACAGCACCAATTAATATTATAATATTACTAATATGACAAATGAAACTGATTGGATGAGACATGCTTCACACTGTAAAATAACTTTCTGCTCAGCTTCACATTGTTTCTGATCCCTCTCACGTGTAAATAACATGAAGCCATCCTGCTCACAGAATAAATAACATCTGTCCCTGGGCACAATATTCTTCAAAGTCTCCAATAGGAAGTGTACAGTAAGAGGCTTTACAGACTCATCTCCAGCTGCATGTCAAAGCACAAAAACAATTACCAAACTACACAAAGCGTTCCCATAAAACCCCAGAGATCCCAGTTAATCTGCCAGAGCGCTTCTCTGGAGTTTTGGCAATCCTCGAGCACAAAACAAACAGAAACACTCTCAAACTCTGCAGATCGAGTCCAGACGCCAGCACTGCTTTAGACTGTGTGTGTGTGTGTCTTTGTGTCTCAGATGCTCTTACATCAGCTCGGAGAACAGGTGCATGAGCACACACACACACGTCAACTCAACGCCTTCAGGACACACTACAAACACGAGTCATGACGATATGATTAGAGGATTCATAACCTCTTTCTCAGATTCTTGTCTGCGTTACATTACAGACCCAGGCCCCTCCCATGACAGTGTTTTATCACAGACTCAACCTCAATGTGTCAGAGGTGTTCTGTTGTTGGATGTAATTATGACTATAGCAGTAGTGATGTACTCCTGACATCTGAGCCACTGAAGACACGCTTGTTTTTAAACGTGTTTACGTGTGCACAAATTATTTGTGATGCAAAATGCTGACCCTGATAGCGCACTAGTCAGCCAGTTTCATGATGAATGAGGCTAAAGCCTCTCAGAGAAGGCGGAAGAGAGGGGTGGAGTCAGCAGAATTCATTAGCATTTAAAGAGGCATGCACTGAAGCGGGTCACCTTGTACAGAGCTGATTTTGACAGGGTAAAAGGGTGTTTTACACTACCGCTGAGACATTTTAAACCAAAGTATGTTATAAATTTTTGATTAAAGTGATAAAAAAAATGATATGAAAATATTCATCTGATGACTCCTTTCATTTTTAAAGTTTTAGTTTTCTTTATTCAAGTTTTAGTTAAGCATTTCAAATATTTAAAACATATTTTAAAGTGCTTTTTAAATGCAGTTTTCATTTTAAATTTTGTTATAATTTATTAATTTATAATTATTTATTTATCTTTAAGTTTGAATCATTTTTTGTGCTATTGTCCGTTTTTTTTTTCTTCTTTTTTTTTTAATTGTTATGTGGTGTGATGCATTTTTTGTCTTAGTTCTAGTCATTTTTTAGTACTTTAACTTAATGTATTCCAGTTAGTTGCAAATGCAATGCAATGCAACTTCAACATTTTTTTAATCTAGTATTTATAATTTATTTTATTTCAATTAACCACATTTCTAACAGTTAACAATAACAGCACTGCTCTTCACTCTGACAGAACGACAACTTGTAAGCGTTTTATCTCCCCTGAGATATTTTAAGAGAAACATCCAAGACAAAGTTGATCTTTAACCTAAATACAGCGGAGATCTCTCCTAAGCAATGAAAGAGCAGCAGCTATCAGAGTCTATTTCAGGACAGAAGCTGAAAGAAGATGATGGAGTGACTCATTAGTCCGACCGTGACATGCCTGCAATAAATGCACTGCAATCCAGCACACGCTTACATCTTTGCATCTCTAATTGCTCGTACTGTACAACGGCATTATTTAAACATGAACTCGTGTCTACATTACAGGTGTTTCTTTATTCTTTATTCAATTCATTATACTGAGCTTTAAAGTCTCATCTAGAGACGTGAACAAGAAAGAAAACACCATAAAATACTGTAACACAAGAACGGATACATTTGTACTTTTTCTGCAATCTCAGTTTAACGGTCACAACCGCAGCAGATTCCTGTCGCTGAAAACGCTCGGTATCTGAACATCAGACTGTTATCAGATTGAACCGAAAGCAAGGACACCTTTAGTCAAGCTCTTTTCATCCTCAGCTCTTTGATGCATGACCCAGATCCAGCATCACATCTGCACAATAAAGATGCAGACGCAGACTTTAAAGGAAGATTTCAACGTCTGCTCACTCAAAAACCATTAAAGAGCCATAATGTATCAGAACCAGGGGTGGATATGAACTATTTCATTAGAGTAATTATTAAAAACGTAAATTAATGAACATTTTAAATGTTCCACCTTACAACACCTCTTTACAAATAACAATCTGCTTTAATAAACATTATCCTTGGCTAATATTAGCAAATAAACTAATTATAATCACCTGAATTTATGATATAAGAATACATAAAAAAAGACATAGCACATTTTAAATAAAAAATAATAAATATTTAGAAATATAAATAATATTTAGGAATAAAGTTTTTAAACTTTTAATATATATAGGCCTATATTTAATTACATTTTTTTCCCTCATCACCTTGAGACATTTTTGTTAATTTTGGTTGCATTTTTGCCTTAACCCCTATTCATTTCTGACCCTGATCATAACAACAATTCATATAACACAGGCATTATATTTCAGGTCTTCAGACGTTTGCATGAAGCATAGACACATATCACATTTAAGACATTTAAGGAGAACTTTAAGTCATATAAACCAATTAAAGAAGCATAAAGGACTGAATGACACCAGGGTGAGTACACTGTTGGATACATTATCACTTTAAAAGCATACTAAATGGGTGTTACTAATATGGTTGATTCTAGTGAGGTGTCTGACTAATGTAAGAGTTGTGGAGTGGCTGGAGTTGATTTACTTTCATTAGACAAAGAATTTCAATAAGCGGCTCATAAAGAAGACGTTAATCCATACAATAACAGCAATGCCAAAGCACACGCCAGCATGGCTAAAACCCACCGCTGAGAAGAAAAACAATGACTTTCCACAAGCAAAGCCACGGAGCTCAACTGAAAAAAATTACTGTGAATTTAACAGTAAAAGACTGTAAAAATGCTACTGTAAAAACCTAAATGGCTGTAACAGTACTGTGCGTTCCATATATACAAAAACTGTAAAAAAAAAAAAAAAAAAAAAAAAACTGTATTGGACAATACATGTAATAAGTTTACAGTAGTATACCGTTTTTGGAAGAGAAAAAGAGCACAATCATTAATACCCTTAAACTGACATTGCCAGAATCCCTTGCATTACATTTCAAATTTGATGTTTTTGGTTGATATAACCATGTTTCTTCTTAGTGTTTTCTTATCTGTTATGTTTATAAGGGTTGTATGTTATATTTAATATTGTTAAATCAATGTTTAGTGCATTGTTTCAATTTCCCGTGTGTTATGATGGTGTTTAGTGTGTGAATGACACTGATATTAGTCTATATGTTCATACTGTATCATGTGACTTTCTCATCACCACCTGAATTCAGTGCTTATCAGTGTATTTCAAAGATACAAAACAGATTTCAGTGTAGGTTGGCATATTAACATTATATCATTTAACCCTTTTTCAGACCTATTCCATCAGTCAACATCAAGCACCAAAAATCATTATAATCAAGAGAACTTGAAATTAGCTTATTTAATGTCCCAGTTTTCCTTTTGTTACCGTAATTTTAACAGATCTTGTTTTTTTTACAGCATGCCAATGCATTTACCTGCGCTGCTGCAGGGCTGAGAGTCATGTGACTGCTGTCTGTAGACAAGGTGAGGTTTGTTGTGCTCTTCCTCGTATTCGTCTCCATCAATGCTCAACAGCGGCTCCAGGAAGAACTGACCACTGTGAGTCGTGAACGTGCCGATCTAAAGAAAAACACCACACAATCATCATCAGATGCTGAGCAGATCCTGGGAAGAACACACCGAACCCTGCCAGTCTTTTATCAAATGGATGTTCCTGCTGTTTTGGAAAACCATTGTATAATAAAGTAAATTGTATAAAAAGTGTATAAAGTAAAAAAAAAACATTGGACATTACATGTAATTTACGGTAGTAACATTACTTTAATTACATTGGATGTAACAAAGAAGAAACTTTGCAAACAAATTTCGGGAGGAGCACGTACAGGTAATTAATCATGATCCTCATCATCCTAATTATCCTATCATCTTGTCATCCTATCAGAAGCAAGAGATATTTCCTATACAGTAAATAATATATACAAGCCCCCTTCCCTACGCATCTCGTTCTTAGCATCACTCGATTAAGCATAGGCTTTACCTCGTCTCCACTTCCGAAAGTACGACAAAATCTGTACGCACCATCAGATCGAAAGCACATTTCTCTGTCAGCAGCTGGGTCCTCAACTCTTCCTCGTACAGTATATGCCGTGGGTTCGAGTTAATTAACGTTTAACTGGGAAAAGTGTGCGCTATTTGACTAGATTTGTCACGTCAATAAATTTTCAAAAGTCATCCAACACCGAAGAATTCATCAATATATTTATTTGTGTGAGTCATGTACATATCAATTTCAAAATAAAAGTACTCATGTGGACAAATATTAAAAGCACATGGATTTAAAAAATCATTGTTAAATCATGCAGAAAAATAAAAGATTACAAAGACTTTATAATGTAATGTTTATGTAAGGAAGCGATAACTTTGCCATCATATTCAAGTTGCAACGGCTATTACATTATTTGCATGTGCTACACTTCATTTGTACCATTTTGTTTATTTTAATTTATTTAGTGGTATCTGATGACCAGCCAATGTATTGCTTGGCTGGCTAGGAGACTTCTTATGCTTCTTTTATTTTACAAAATGTAATATAAGTCTCTGGTATCCCCAGAATGTTTTCATAAAATTTCAGCCCAAAATACCATACAAATCATTGTTTTATTTATTTTGAAAAAGTCATTGAGTGGAAGCTAATGTGCATTTGCTTCCTGCCCCACTTTCCAGAATAGAGCTGCATCCATTTTGCTTGATCATGACATTTATTGCGTAAAAACAATGCATTTCAAATTACTTTTGTTGAAACTTTTTTTGTTTTCCAAGTGGACAAATCCAAAGAACATGGACAGAAAGCAAAGAACTGGTAACCGTTGACACCTGTGAAATTAAAATGATGGTGCAGCAGATGGAAATCTACAGATTAGGTGGTGGTGGTATTATAACAAGATCCCTTTGCAAAACCACGAGGGGGAAAAAAAATCAGACGTGCATCCTGAAGCTTTTCTCTAGTACTCCTAACCCCTTTTTGTTTCAGTGGTCTTCAGCTCCCGTAGCACATGTTAGTGTGACGCTGCCACTACTAGTTGTGCAACCCCACCATTCAGCTCCAGGGCAAAGATGTCTCATCAAACTACAAAGCCCGGCCCCCCAGGGCTGGAGCTGCAACCACCATCAGTGGACCGCCCAGCTGGAGACATTCAGACACACACACAACAACTACAGCTATTCTATTGTCACTACTTCCCGTTCTCCTGAAGGGGACTAACCAATACAGGCTTCTGTTCATTACCTCCACCAAGGCTCACTCGAGCCGGAGTATTACACCCACCAGCACGGGCCACTCCCAGGCTCATCTATGTAGAGTCACTGCGTGGACCGCTCTGGCCAAAGCCAATTTCACTACCACATTGCCACCCCAGTGGACGTTTGAGCCAGAGCATTGCACCCACCAGTGTGGACAGCTTCCAAGCTCACCTATTTAAAGTCACCGCAGGGGCTCTCCTGACCTCAAAAGTAGGAGCTCTTGCACCCACTGCGTGGACGGCTCCCGTCGAGAAGGTTGTTCAAGCACGCTGCTATTTTAGTGGACAGCCCAAAACAGGAGCATTTCACCCATCATGTGAATTGCTCATGCAATAAACGCTAACAACACACCCTCTGTCTTAGTAGTGGACCTTAAAAGTAGGTGATCTCCCAAGCTGGCTCATTGCACCAACCACATGAATGGCTACAACTTATCACTTACATTTACATTCTACAAGATACATCTCACACTCCTTAGCTAGGAACCCATTATCCTTTCCCCAATGGTCCAGCACCCTCTATTCTCTGCATCTTTAGGGAGTTTACTTCGTTTGGCTGCTGTCCTCCTTCTTGCTTTTTTGGGGACCATGCGGGGTTCGGGCCAGGCAGTGAGACGTTTCGAGGTTGATAACCCTAGGGCTGAGATTCCGCCGAGCTCTGAGCCCTCTCCCCGGACATTAATAGTAATAAATTAATATTAAAATAAATTAATGTATAAAAATGAGCAGAAAACTAAAATGCGTACAAAATTACAGTAAAATAAACTAAATATACAGTTGAATTAACTAAAAAATTGTGTGTATGTTTATATATATATATATATATATATATATGTTAAAATAAATAAATGATAGTTAAAATAAAATGAATACTAAACATATCAATAATAGTACATTGTGCATTGTAAATAAAACATGAATAGCAAATTAACTAAATAAAAAAAAAAGAGTAAATACAATAAATAGAAAATAACGAGGCATAATGATTGACAGTCACATAAACCCCATCTCTGGAATCATGGGTCATCACCACAGCAACGAGTTTAAACACGGAATTCTGCATTCCTGCATACATTCCGAACAGGAGCGAGCTTTATGATACTGTACGGAAAACATCCGACAAAAACATACCAGCAAATAATGAAGTGGAAAAACGCTCTGGTCTGTTTGAACCAACGGAAACAAGTTTGACATGAGCTCAATGAGTTTCCATGATTCTCCAGATCACAGTCTGCCATTCATCTGCCCTCAGAAACATTTCTGTGTCATCTCTCCCACAGCGTGGCCTTTCAGCTCCGCAAACACTGAGCTCCTTCACTACACGTGCCCATATTACATCACATATTCATTATTAATCCAATCAACCTCAAACTGAGAAAGGCCAAAATCATTTTAAAAGTCACAATAATCTATGTGATTGATACAAAATAAAAACAGTACAATAAATAAAAACACCAAGTAAAATAAAAATCTAAAACAATATTTTAAAATAATTATTTTATGAAAATGTCTTAAAAATAAATTAATAAATAAAATAAAAATGGATAGAAAATAAAATGAATTATTTATAAACTATAAAAAGCATACATTAAAATATTTAAAATTAATAAGTATAAAATATTGTTAAGCTTACAAAAACAACTAACAATAAAAAGGCACTATAAAAACGTCAATCCACAACATTAATAAAAAATAAATAAATAGATAAATACAAAACATTATTATTATAGAATGAAGTTTACATTTCAAAATGATGTGGAGTACGTGTGTGAGCTCTGAATGACAGCAGAGGAGCGTAAGAGCCTGACATTAGGAAGACGTCGCTCAGCAGATATCAGTGAAGAACACATCTGATCTCAGCCTGAGGCATGGAAGATATCATAACGCTCACAAATCCCAGAGAGTACAGTAGTGACATAGTGTAAACACACACATACACACACACACACGTTCAGACACGACTTACAGACCGATGCTCACTAACCAGCACAACAAAAGAAGAGCCGACACACCACGGTAAATCATGGTAAAAGCACAGTATGAGACATGAGCTCATCTAATGAAACACTTGTCTGGCCTACATTTATCGTTCAATCAAAATAGAATTATTAAGAAATATATCATGTTGAAAATATGAAAAGTCTGTTTAAATAATTATTTTCTAGAATGTTTAAGAATTAATATAGACAACAATAATAAATATTGTTTTGTTTTGTTTTTTTACTTTTATTTTGTATATCTATATTCATTTATCTGTCCAGTAAATTTAAATGACCTGATTTTCTGCTTAAATGTGATCCAATTTAGTGAAATGTGATCTGATCTAAAATGTAAAAAATTATAAACACAGAATATATTTTAATATACCTTAAAATGTAAAATAATGCAATTGTAATTCAGTACAATATGAAATATCTATTGAAATGTTTTAATGAGATTCATCCATATACATGTAGAATATCATCAGAGGTCATGCGAGGTCATTCTCAAGATGCTCATGAACATCTGTCCTGAAGGTTATTACGCTCATGTGGACAGAAGCTGTCAGCAATCACACATCATTAACAGAGAGATGGAGAGAAGATCAGCACCTGAACATCAACATATATCTTATACCTCTGTTCTTCTCATATCCCACGATGCAATGCATCTACCACTAAAGTCTTTACAAAACTTGGATCCAAATCTGATTCCAAAGCACATACGAATGCAATTTCATGGTGAGAAACTGGTAAAAATGTAGCATAAAGTACTGAAAATTAAAAAGTTTTGTCACACAATTAACTTTAATGACTATTTAAAATGTCAATTAACAAAATGACAGGGCGGAGCGTTGCTCATTTATTTCTGATTTATTATGTAAATGATTATGTAAATTATTTCAAAAAAGGTAAAATTTTACCAAATATG
>JAUMHP010000084.1:413558-433397 GCA_032361065.1 Enteromius trimaculatus
ACCAAACATAATTGTGTTAAGTGAAAATATATTTTTTAAATAAACTGAACAGTGTTGGGGAATCATTTTTTTGAGTGAAGCTTTTATCAGATTGATTGATTCATTGAAACCATCGTCTCTATCGTGGTTGCTCTATGTGCTCTATGTGATGTTGTGGTCACAGAAATGTATTGTTTGAAATAAGTGATTTTAAGCTGGTGGAATGAAATCAGCAGTGTAAGAGAACACATTTTACTCTATACATGCACTGTCTGAAAAGCAAGCGATGCTCATAGAGCACAAGAGTATTGGCGCTTTGAGTTATTTTTGCCACTTTATAGGCTTTGAATGGTTAAATACAAACTTGTATGTGTGAAAATGCTTACAATCTGTGCATGGTGCCTGTACATCAGTGTCATTCATTCATCATTTACTCTGATTTTAGGCATTATTCATGGTTAAGGTTAGGTTTAGGTGTAGAGATATGGATTAAAAGGTTGTTCCTGGGTCAACAAAAAAATCAGTATTTGTGTAGGAAAATGCACATCTTTTCAATGCAGTAATTCAGATAATTTAGTGAAAGCAAACAGCTGAGAAAAAAAAAGTGTACCAATATATTGGATCCGGGCAGCTCTTAAAGTGAGTCTAATATTCCTGCCATGTTAAGTAAATTAAATATATATTTAATCTACACAGTGAAGAATATGCAGTGTTTTATTCCTTTGATTGCTTTACAGATACAATGTATGTAGCATTTGTTATTTATTTGTTCTGCTGCATTTTTTTTTTTTGTCCTATTGCTTGTAATTAGTTTCTTGTTTAATCGCTAACTATTTACTTGTGTTTAGTGAGCTAAAGTTAAATGCTGACGTATACGTGCGTGGATTCAAATAAAACTGGTAGCATGTGAATGCAGGACCGCTGGGGCCCCCGGACATACTGCAGGCGTCCCCACCCAGCAGGCTTCAGACTCTGACGTTGCAGTTGAATGCGTCTGCGCTCTCAGGTTTCAGTCTGGCCAGCAGCTGCAGTGTTCTCATGCACTATCCAGGATCACTTCCTCCAACTCAAACAGTGACCCTGATGAAGTGAAACCAGCTCAAGATCAGTTATGAGGGGATACTATCAAACTAATCTATTTTAGGTGGATCTGAGGGTCTGTTAAGACTGATGCTTAACTCTTACATACAAGTGTATTGTGGCAGCAGGTCAGGTACATGATACTTCAAGAATATCATGAAAATGCAACAGTACATGTCCAGAAAACATCTTACCACCATGGCACGTGTTAATTAGTAAAAATGCACAGTTGAATACATGGATTTGTCACCATAAAATGCTTAGGCTGACTAAATGGCCAATTCTTTCAACGTTTCTCTGGCTGTGCTTGGCCCTTTCCCTCATCAGAAATTATCCTACTCTCTCAGAAATAAAGGTGGAAAAGCTGTCACTGGGGCGGTACCTTTTCGAAAGGTACCACACTACTTGACCAATAAAAGACCTTCACTACTGAAAAGCTATTTGATTCGGAAAACAGCGACGCTACCAACACGCTACTGAGAAATGTAGTTAAACTAGTAGCGTCACTACTTGTAGCGATGCTACTGCCCATCACTGCATGTTTGTAACTAAATGGTCGATTTTGGTGCTTAAAGTGTACATATTTGAACCTAATAGGTACAAATGTATACCTTTTGAAAAGGTACTGCCCCAGTGACAGCTTTTGTACCTTTATTTCTGAAAGTGTATAATGTTTTTTTTTGGTCTGTGACAGCGGACAGCTGTGCAGTGTTTTGTTTATTAAGAGCTGAAAACATTTACCCCCATGGCTCTTGGGATGTGCTAACAGTTTAGTAAGGGGTTGGGAGGGTTTCATGGGTCTACACCATCCTGACTGCAAGGAAAATGTTTGGAAGAAGAAATATTCTATGGCCTTCTCACAGTAAGCCAGAGTTAAAAAATGGTTAAAATGTGTTCAGCTGATTGTGACCACATGGAAAATGAGATCTGATCTCCTTACCTGTTACTGCACCAAATTCTACTACCAAACCACAGGACTGACTGCAGAAAGGCATGTCGTTAACTAGCACACAATCGTTAGCTATATCTAATAATGTTTTCTTCTTGATGGCTCTTCTCCTGCTAACTGGAGTGTTTCACGCAGTGCGGATTGGGAAGAGAAGGAATGTTACTTCATTCCCTAGAGGCAACAGCCGAGACAACTGCTGCTCTATTTTTGAACTGCAACCAAAATAACAGGTTAGTGTATTGGGTGGGATTGGACCCATGTGGCCAATCAGTGACAGGGGTCAGCATCCATTAGAAGGGTCTAAGTGTCACTAATGTGAGCGAAGGACCCCAGGGCTCTGTGTCTGGCATGCTAGGTTTTCCTAATTAGCTGTGCTGACTAAACATGAGTTGTCTCAGACAATCTGATCTAAACCTGATGGTGTTAGAACACAACTTATTTAGAGAAAGAGGGCTCTTAAACAACTGAAAGAGGGCAGATGGTGATGAAAACATCTTTTGGGATTCATTGTTTTTATCTGAAAAGCTAATATTAATTGATTTACACATGTAATGTAATAAATAACAATGTTTTACCTGTTAGAATCAATGGATGTGATGATAGGCTGCAATCCATTCACGCATGGTACTTTACCCACCAAAAATACTCCACCAAAAGCCCATGTTTAAATTTCCTGTGAAATCTCTGGTTAATTAAATGCAAAAAGATTATCTGTCAAACTCTGGATGCCTTTTCTTATCACAGTGAAGAGCTGCCTTGTCATCTACTGATTTCCAATCTCAGAAAGCTGCCTTGCCATTTACTGAAACAGCAGCATTTAGAATGCTTTGAAATGCATATTGGGATTAATTAAGAAAAGAAAAGAAAAGCGGTATCAATATATATAATAGTAATGTTAGTAATCTAGTAAGGAAGATAGTACTAGTGCCCCCATGCATATAAAAATGAAAACACAGATTCTAGGAGCATAAGTATAGCTAAAATATATTTAGTATAAGTCAAGTATACTTAAATTACATTTTGAGTATATTTCTGAGAAGGGTTAGTAAAGCCCATTTCTGAAAAGTACATAAAAAGTAGACTAAAAGTATACTTTCCTATTACACTTAAATTAATTAATTTTTCGAAAGGGGAGGTTTTGGTGGTACAGATCCCAACTGATGGCAGAATCTTTGTTAAAAGGGAAAAAATGGGGGATTTTCTCTGGAGGAAACCTTTAAAACACATCTGACCCTCAAACATAAATCTTCAGGTTGTCAGGAAGACCAAATCTGGGCTGTTTAGGGTAACAGAGCCTATTTATCCTCTTGTGGTCTTGCCCTGCATATCAAAGGCTGCAAAATGGCTGACAAACTCAGTATTTACATTTTATTTGCTAATGTGTACATATCAATAATGGATGTTCACGACTGCATGTTTAGAGAGTGTGGAGCCAAACTCTTTCATTGCAGTAATTTCTGGTGCACCTCACCTGAACTGCTTTGCGGGACTGAAAATTATGGTTAGAGCTCCGGTGTCTGCTTACATAGGTCATTTAGACTAGTTCACCAAATCAAAGAAAAGTCTGTATCCATTTTTCTGGCCTCAGAGACCCCGTATGCTGAGAGACATCCAGAAGCACAAGCCAAACCGTAAACTACATAAATCAAAGATTGAGACTGTGTTGCTTCATTGTGTTTGGCCATGCAAGTTATCCGTGACCACCTATGATGCCTAGTCATCTAACAGAGAATATATTTGTCTAAATAAGTACCAACAAGTACATATCACTGCAGTTTCTCAAAAAACACTAAAGGCAGTAAAACTGAATGAAAAATGACTTCAAAACAATATTAATATGCTGGAATGTTTGAAAACTGATGCATTAGCATCACAAATATTCAGCTTCATATCTATGTGTTTTCATAGACAGTGGCTTTGTACAGTAGCTCATGGAGTACAGAGAGACGAGGAGCTCTGGTTCAATCCTTTTATCAAAACAGTTCAGATCTGAGTAAAAGGAAGCTGAAATGCATCAACAAATGTGTTTTTATATCAGTTTTGCATTTGTTAACACTATCGGGTAGGTTTAGGGTTGGATTCGGTGTAGGGCATATTTCCAACATGATTAACTTTTAGCAACAGTCCACAGATATTTCAATTCAGAATTGTCACAATACATTCCTATATCAATGTAATAAACTGTGCCAGGGTTCACATACTGAACCTGCACCACTCAGTAAACATTTCTCTTCGAAATTGCTGTGAAATTTGCAGTAAAAACAGTGCTGTACAAAACGTGCACATATTTTTATTAGACAAGTTTGACTTTTTTATTTATTGCTGTTTGTTAAGTCTTTAAAAGTGTGGTGTGTGTGTGTTATTTCTGGAAAGTTGAGCTGTTACAGGTTGCACATTGACTCAAATCTAGAGACTTGTGGTTGGACCAGTAAACGACTTGTTGCCATTCCCTGCATTTGCTAGATCAGCATTAATGTGCATTATGAACCACCTGGCTGGTCAAAGTTTGCTGATCCAGCAAAAGCTCCCCTCTGGAAATGAAGCACTTTGGTGGAGACATCTAATATGAGTCTAAATCGGGATCAAACCACATATTTAAGCAGTGAATGGGCCAATAGCCCAGCCCAGCTAATATCTTTAATGAGTCTCTCTCTTATTGTTGAAGAGCAAACCCAGCCCAACCTTGGCTGCCAGTTAAAAGCAGGATTACTCAACTAATCCCTGGAGAAGTGTTGGGCCGCCCTCCCCCGTCTCCTTCAGCTGGAGTGTTTTACAGGTGTCTGCCTGCATTTGCATTGATGCAGAACTTAAATGCAGAGCACATAATGTAACGATTACAAAGAAAACCACAATGCGTGTTGAGGAAACCGATTTGAGATCTCGCTAACGTTGCAAAAACTACTTAGTCACTGCATGATATCAAATAAACTTTGGAGAAGGGTGCTACACATAAGCACATAAGTATTTAAACCTCTCCTTATGTTCAAACACTTTTTTCTATGTTCTTGAATTCTTTACACTTTTTCAGTCATTTTTTCTTTAACAAAATAGATGTCTTAACAGAAAAATTAATTACTTGGTTTCTGCAATAGAGTGCTATTGTATCAAATCACTAAACAAGTTTGTGCTGCCTGACTTTGATGATGTTTTGTTTGCAATGAAGGCTGCAATATTAATAAAAGTTAACGTTTTTTGACAGTGGCTTTAGCTGACAGTAGTAGTTGCTTGAGTTAGTATGCAGATGTACATTCTGCACAAAACAGTAACATCTGTAAAGGCTGTAACAAATTCATTTTTATAAAGAAACTTTGAGTTTTACTGGCATTAATCATTGGTTTTCCATAGTAGCATACATTAAGAGTATTTAATACTCTGAGGTTTAACCTCAGTTAAAACCTCACATACAGCACCTCAGTACCATGGGAAACAATCTAGCTATATGGTTTCTAGGTTTTTGAATATTATAGCAAAATATTAAGTATTTAGATGGTCCATTTAGATACTAAGTAAAAGTATAATAAAAATGTATATGTCCCACATTTCTGCCACAATATGGTGCAGTTAGTGTTATTACAGTAAATCCATTAATCCAAAAAGCCTTTTGACTTTTGTTGTGCACAATGCTTATGTTGTTTCAACTAGTTGAAATCACCATGAACATATCAAACATATATCGAACTCAGTTTTATCAGTTTATCTCAGAATAATTATATCGTAATAATTATCGTATATGTTTTATCGTCCAGCTCATATTTTTTGTCTATAACTAAAACATGTTAATATGGCCACCGAAATGAATATATATATTATGATTTAGCTGTGTAAGACAGGCCTATCGCTATTGGACAGATTCCAGAACCCCAAAGGCACAGAAAACTGATTTTCCACATGCTTAGGGAAAAGTCATGCACTAATACCCTTTCTGTCCAATGTCCTTCAATGCAGTTCCTGAACTGCTCTTAGGGATGGAAACTGCACTTCAACATAAAACCTGTTGTGTTTTTTACGATCTCCGCAGGCAGTGCGATACATTACCAACCGGGTCTGCTCCGAGTATTTGATTATAGCATCTGTGCTCATGTGCATAAGTGCTCGGGTTCGTACTGTAGGTCTATGAGCGTACCACATATGTGCATGATTTAAGACCTGATGAAAGCAAGCCAAGAGCGAACTTGATATTATCATCAGCGTCGTGACCAGCTTGACTCACTCCACTGAGCCACTGCTTCAAAAAGCGCCGCATCGGCCTAAATATCCATGTTAAATTCTCTTTCGGCACAATAAAAGCATGCTGTACACGACCTGGTCGAGTGCAAGCATTAATGCACAAACATGACTATTCCTAAACTGTGAAAACATTAAGTATAAATGGTTCAGAGCTAGTCTCAACACTTTAAGCATGAAATGAAGTGTATTTACATTCAATGTTTGTGTTGAGCAAATTGAACAATTGAGTTTAATTGCCAAACACGTGTTGTCTAATGCTAAATGTGCCGTGCCAAGACAATTACGAGTGTTGTGGACATTAACGGCCTTCTGAGGCTCTACAATCTGGATGCTTTCCACATTTTTTTAAGGGTAAGTAATTTCACCGTCCTTCATTGCAACTCTGAGGGCTAAAGGCCTATTCATCGGACAGATCACGTGGGGATTCAACCCAGGTGTTTTTCATTTTCACCCTCATCTGGAGAATACGTGCTCCTGCGCTCAGACTTCCCTCTCTCTCCTCATCGTTCTTTCCTTCACTCTTGCCAGCAGTCGCCTGGTGGTGCAGGACACCTATTTATTGATTTATCTCATATCCTCACCTGTGTTGTCGGGTTGTAAAAGGCTGTTGAGCTGCAGATAATCTGGGATGGATGAGAATGAGGTCACTTAACAAATTATACGCTCTGAATGACATACTTGAAGGGTTGTGGGCTTAGATTTACCTGGAAAATAACCTAGCAGGACTTTATGTCCAATGTTATAGCATTCACCCTCTCCAGACCTATTAGAGATTTCTGTTGCTCCTTTGAAAGTCCAAGCAAACAAAATTTGAAGACCTAAAAAGGCCAAAAAGGGGCGTAAAACATCCATATTAAAAGAACAGTTTAATTTAATATGTAAACAAATTTACTTCATTTTGGATAAACTTAGCCCTAAGTAATCAGTTTGTCTAACCAAGTACAGTTGGTGGGGCTGCGTTTGGGAAACATGTTTGGACAAAAATTGCAATTCCATTCAGTGCAGGTACAGAACTTACACCCTTTTGAAATTACATGCGATGTCGAAACCTTCAACCAAAATCAGTCACCAAAAAATGACTTAAACAGTGTTCAGAACCAATAAAATGCCGCAATTACATGTGCAAGTGGTATTAGTTACTTCTGTTGATAGGGAAATCTTAGTCAGTGCATGCAATGAAAGAAATAGCCTACAGATTATCTATTTTTTCCATAATTTTATTCCCGATTTAGATACGCAATTTTCTACAGAACCGATTCTCCACTCCTCCTGTAAAGAAAGAGAGAACTGAGAGTTATTATAATCAATAATAGTACAATACAATCAGTCTAAGTGCTATAAGACAATGCTAATGAAGAGAAATAATTAGCATCAGATTTTTTACATACCTCCAGCCAGGGACCAGAAAACTGCACACAGCTTCAGCCCCAGAAACTCTCACGGTCACGGGGGCCACACAGCCTCTCGGCCCCGCAGATGGAAGCTCTTGGCCCACCTGAGTGGGACATCGCATCTGGTTTGAATTATTGCCATGGATCATGGGTTCCAATGTGGCTCATATTAGGAAAAGTCGCGGCGCTACCCGGTCGGAAATTGATTCCTATTCTGCACAGGATGAATTCTTCAGTTACGAAGGCTCGACCAATAACATCACACAACCCCCCCCCCGCAACCACAGACGCCTCCCCTGTGTTTGCTCAAGACACCCCTCAACTCGCCATTACACACACTCCCTCTCAACTTATTAGTGTTTGTTCAATGAGATTTGACGTGACCACAGACATATTGATTGAGTTTTTGTGTGCACAAATATAAAACGCATGAGAAATCTGGTTTTACTTATAGAACGCAAAGAACTAATGATAGAATTAACAAATAATAGGACAAAGACAGAACAAACAACATAATCAATTGGCAAATAAGACACCTAATATGAAAATAATGGGTCTCATTTACTAATAATTGTGCGGATTGTTTCGTTTCATTTGTTTCATTGCTTTATAATTAACTTTTTCTGTGATTTGTTTCGTACGCACATTCACACACATATTTGTGCGTACACATGCTTAGTGAATGAGACCCAATGTTACTCTGAAAAGAAAAGGAAACAGGCTCATTACTGACACTAAAGTATCTTTAAATAAACCATGCAATATTGCAGAAGAACCTCTAAATGAAGTTAACAAGCCCAATGACCCGAGCGCAGCGTGATTGCAACGTCAAGAGAGCTTCCAATCTTAATGAAATCTGATGCAATTTGCGTAATTTGCCTGTTCGTCTGGAGTGTGTGTGACGTTGGGAATTCTGTGTGTGCCCTTCAGATTTCCGAAATGATCCCTAATGCTGTTTTATCAGGTAGGCTTAATGAAAGGATCAGTGCTGTATCCTGACCCTGGGGACAGTTGAAAGAGCCCCTTCCCTCAGATAGCAGGGCTGTAATGGTTGAAGCTGATGTTATCTTGAGGAACCCACAGGAAGGAACAAAGACACACACTCACTTGCTAGTTCTCATTCTGTGTTTGATAGGCCTCTTTTCCATACGTGGCATCCCTGCCAGATACAACCTAAAATGGGTAAACCTCTTGCCTACTTGTAAAAAGTAGTGCATAGCATGCAAACTGACTTTATATGGGGTTCAGGTGTCTTCGGGACTCTTGGAACACTCTTAAGATCCTGATATACTACAGGCAATTCATTAATTCTGTTAGGTTAAAACAAAGCTTTGGTGCTTTCCAGAAAAGTTTAAACTTCTACTGATCTGTGAACATAATAGGTAGGTGTGACTCCAAGTCCATAACAAAGTTTGTCTTCAAATAATTTTGCTCTCTGACATGTAAACACCTTTAAACTTGTCTATGGTAATGTTGGTGTGATTCTGGGGCTCCACCTCCTTTGATGTGAAATTCTTCTCTTGTTCTTCTGTTTAATCTGTCAAAGCCAAAATAATTATTTTTCAGGATTTTGCCAAAACTAACTTTGCAGAAAATTTTGCTGTCCAGTTCATAACCTCCTTTAACTGCTATTGGTCCTTGGAGATTACATAATAGGAAGATGTGGCACTGAGGCTCTGCCTTCTATGACATGAAAATCTTCTTTGATTCATTGATTCTGTTCAGTCAATAAAGGCCAAAACAAAGTTTGTCTCGGGTTTGTGAAAACGATCTTTGCAGAAAAAGTTTGCTCTTCAGTTCATAACCACTTTTGAACTGCTATTGGTCCATAATTTTGATGTAACTGGTAGGTGTGGCTCTGAATCTCCACCTTCCTTGACATGGAATTATTTTTCTGGTGAATTATTCTGTTTTGGGAGTTTGAAACAGTTTGCCAAAACAAACTTTTAGAAAAGTGTGATCTCCAGTTCATAAACTCCTTTAAACTGCTATTGGTCAATGGAAATTGCATAATAGGAAGGTGTGGCACTGAGGCTCCACCTTCTTTGACATAAAAAATTCTTCTTTGATTCATTGATTCTGTTCAGTCCATCAACACCAAAACTAAATTTGTTTTGAGAGTTTGAAACAGTCTGCTAAAACAAATTACATTTCCTAGAAATGTTTTTTCCACGCTCCACAAAAACTTCAAACTATTGGCCCATGGTGATGATGTAACACGTAGGTGTGGCTTTGAGGCTCCGCCTTCTTTGACATGGCAATCTCTGGTTAATTTCAGTCTGCTAAAGAGAGACATGAGTAAAATCATCGATTCACTTTGAGCTGCTTTGTAATACAAATTGAAGTTGTAACTCTCTAAGTGACACTCTACAAATTTCTTATGACCTCCCAGCAAAGAACCAAAAAGATGCAAGTAAATCAGGAGCTCAAGGTTCAAAACACTGTATGCAAATATGCGACCACAAATGCTTCAAGCTATTCAAGCTAGATGACTAATTGGACTTGTAATGCTCTGGCCAAAGTTTTCTCCCTTCCTACTTTCGCTTTACCCATGAGGTGCCTCAACAAACAGCAGATAAGCGTCTGCAGAGAGCACCTTTCCTCCCAGGAGAACTCCCTGACCCAGTCGCGGTGGGTCCTCGCATGCGCTCCGAATGCTGATAAGTTTCCCATTCATCTCGCCCGCCCCCCCGCCGGCCCACACCTCTCTTTCACTTCATATTTTTGTGCGGTTCCATTGACTTTCTCCTCCTTTCAGACCGTCTTTAATCCTGGGCTCAGTGTCCAGCTAGGCCCTCCACAGAGCTGTCTTTATTCTGAGCTTATTGCGCGTCTGCTGGCTGGTTTATCTCCGGCCTGCAGAGAGTCTTTTCAGGCCTGCTCTTAATGACCTGGGGAAGCTCACATGCTCGGCTTCCCAGGACTGCAATAACCCGATGATGTCAGGAAGGAAAAAGACAGGGAGAAGGGAATTAAAAAGATAGGCCTTGACAATCTTGCTTTAGGAGAGAGTGTGTGTGCTTAAAGGAATAGCTCTCCCAAAAAGTGACTATGAATGTCAAACTCCAATTGTTGAACTGTTGTTGTCAGGAAAAGAGCTGCATGCAGATGTGCAATCTGAACTGCTAGCTGTTTTCCTGCAGAATTGGGCTACTTTAATAACATTACGGTATTTAACTGTAAATAACTTAAAACCTAAAATGCTGTTAGCATATTTTTATGGTTGAATTTCGGCAACCACAGCTGCCGCTTTTTTACTGTATATTTTATGTAATTTCTTTTTTAAAGTGTACATAAGAGACTAAGATAAACTATGGAACATAAAAGATGAAACATCTCAACAAATTTTCCTGAGAGTTGCTCACTTGTCAGACTGACATTTTTTTCTCATTGCAGCTCTAGCTTGAAATGTGATTATGACAGAATGGTCTGATATTGTTGCAATGCATTGTTTCTTGCAGTATAGAAATCTTGTAACACTTAACCCAACTGTAAAACACTTGTTTTGGGGTTTTCAGGCATCTGTTTGGTCACATTACAAAAGGTTTCTTCTTTTAGTTCATCTCCAAAAAGATAGATCTTATTTCAAGGCCATTGCTTTGCTGGATCAGAAACAATTGTCATTGGGCATCAATGCACCCAAAGCCAGTTATTTATATAATTTAGATTTTTTAGTAGCCCTCCCCTTGCAGATCACATAACATGCATAGCACACATGGTGGGTGAAAGGACTCATTGTTGGCCCCTTACATCGCATGGCTCAATGCGGTCACTGACGAGGACAAATATAGCAGCAGCTCGCTTGTTCCCATGTGGAGCTTCAAGAAATAAAATGCCCCATCTCACCCTCAGAACCCTATGGTAGCAAGCACAGAATTACCACGTCACTGTAATAGTGTGTTATGCAACCATTCAGCTGACTGTCGGCCATCCTAATTCTGACGCCACTGACCCCTGCGGGCCCTTTGGAATGCTGCCAGAGCCCATCTGCACCTCCTTCAGCTTCCCGGTCTTGCTCTGACGTCTGAAGGTGATGGAGATTACTGTGGGTCTCTTTGACATGCATGCTACTAATTCAAATTATTTTGAAAGTTTTGTTCTGCCTTGGCGACAATCCTGAGCATTTTTCACTGTTTATTTAGACTGCTTACCTGGTACCTTTGGACTGCTTTTTGTTATCACGACTTTTGCTGGATACCCTGACCCCTTTTGCCTGGACCTCGACCTTGTCTAACCTCCGCTGTTCCTGATCACTGTTATTGAACTCTGCCTGTTTTCTCTGATTTATTAATGGATCTGCTTATGGATCTCGACATGTCTGACTCCGAGTCACAGAAAACTTTGCCACACGAAGATCCAGCTGTGTTTTATCAGATGGCTCATGAGTTATCTCTTCAAGCTTCTCAACTGTCTACTCACCACCAGCAGCTGGAGAAGTTGAACCGTAGCATTGAGGAGATTGCTCAGACGCTACAAACACTTGTCACCTTCTTGGCCGCGCTGACTCCGCCGCCCGCCGTTACAGCTCCCGCTGCCCCGCCAACACCAGCTCCTACCAGTAAGGCACAAATTTCATTACCTGAGAAGTTTGACGGTGCTACTGGGAAATGCCGGGGCTTTCTACTGCAGTGCGAAATCTACATCAATTCACAGACGCACAACTTCCCAAAGGATGATAGCAGGGTCTCAATAGTTTACTCACTGCTAACTGGAAAAGCTTTGGAGTGGGCTACAGCCCTGTGGGAGGGCAGGCGGATGGCATTACCAGGAGTTTCTCCGTATCTTCCGGGAGGTTTTTGATCACTCTGCGGGTAGCAAAGAGCCACACGACCTCCATGCCAGACTCCTAACCGGGTGAGTGTGAACACCTCTAGCAATTCTCTAACCATAACTGTGAAACTAGTCACTAGAGGTAAAGAGTTTATTACTACTGCTTTCATTGATTCGGGAGCTGATGGGAACTTCATAGATGAAAAGTACGCTAAGCTCTGTGATTTTCTGCTTCTTCCATGTAGCTCTTGGGTGGAAGCCCTAGATGGTCGACCGCTCTGCACTGGTCATGTAAATTCCATCACCGAAGACATCACTCTGCACATGGGCCCACTACACCAGGAGACCATCCGGTTTTTCATCATCGACTCACCTGAGCACCCTGTAATCCTCGTCTCCCCTGGCTGGAGCGACATAACCCAACCATCTCCTGGACTGAGAAGGAGATAACTCACTCAATACTGCCACACTCACTGCCTCAAGAGATTCAAGGTAGCACCCAGATCCGCACCATCCACACAGGAACCTCACACGAGGAATTCACTCCACGAACACCTACCTTTACAGTATCATGACCTGCTGGTGGCCTACTGCAAGGAGAAAGCTACCAAGCTGCTACCACACCGGACAACGGACTGTGCCATCGAGCTCCTGCCCGGTGCGGTGCCTCCCAAGGGACGTATCTTTCCCGTCTCACAGCCTGAAACTGAGAGCATGCAAACTTATATTCAGGAGGAACTGGCCAAGGGATTCATCAGCCCATCCACTTCTCCCGCCTCAGCAGGATTTTTCTTTGAGCAAAAGAAGGACGGCAGTCTTTGACTCTGTATTGACTACCGGGGACTCAACGAGGTCACAGTGAAATATAGATATTCTCTTCCTCTGGTTCCGTCTGCTCAACAAGGCCCGGTTCTTCACCAAGCTCGACTTAAGAAGAGCCTACAATCTCATCCGCATCCAGGAAGGTGATGATTGGAAGACGGCGTTCTCCACTATCACGTGGCACTATGAATACGAGGTGATGCCCTTCGGATTGGCCAATAGTCCCTCCGGCTTTCAAGCCCTTGTGAACGACATATTCAGAGACATGTTAAACTGCCAAGTAATCATCTACATAGACAATATATTAATCTACTCAGAGGATTTCCCCACTCATGTGCAACACGTCCGAGCCGTTCTGAAGTGACTCATTCAACACCAACTATATGCTAAACTTCAAAAGTGTGAGTTCCACCAGACACGCATTTCTTACCTGGGCTACATCAGTACAGAGGGAGTAACAATGGACGAACAGAAGGTCAACGCCGTTCTGGCCCAAACCCCGAACGATCAAGGAACTGCAGCGGTTTCTGGGGTTTGCCAACTTCTACCGTCGCTTCATCAGAAACTTCAGCCAGGTCGCAGGACCGCTCACTTCCATGACTCGAAAAGGCCCAAATATTCTACGTTGGTCCCCAACCAGCGAACAAGCTTTCACAGCCCTCAAAGAATGCTTCACCTCAGTACCCATCCTAAGACACCCTGATCCAGAGCAAGAATTTATCGTGGAAGTGGATGCTTCAAACTCAGGAGTAGGTGAAGTGCTCTCCCAGTGACATGGCAGTCCACCTAAACTGTTCCCCTGCGCTTATTATTCCCGCAAACTGACCTCCGCGGAACAGAACTACAATGTGGGTGACAAGGAGCTTCTCGCCATGAAAATGCTTTAGATGAATTGAGGAATTGACTCGAGAGCTCTAAGCTTCCCTTTCTGGTGTTGACTGATCACCGCAACTTAGAATACATCCAGTCCGCCAAGAGGCTAAATTCCAGGCAAGCCAGATGGGCTCTGATTTTTACCCGGTTCAATTTTAAAATCACTTACCGTCCAGGCTCTAAAAACTGTAAGGCAGATGCCCTCTCTCGACAGTTCAACTCGCAAACGCCCACTACTGACTCAGAATATATCATCCCTCGACTACTCGTCGTAGCTCCCATTTGCTGGGATATCATGGCCGAATGATAGTTAGTCTGATAGTTCTGTTGTTAGTGCGACCTCTGTGGCCCTCTCTGAACGTCATCAGCGGGAACCATCTCCGGAGTACTAGTTTCCCCCACGGACTCTTTTTAACATAACACCTTATCACTTGCACAGAGAATAGACGGAAATAGAAATTGTTTTCTGCCATGGCGAAAATCCTGAGCATTTTTCTTTCACTGTTTATTTGGACTGCTTACCTGGTACCTTTGGACTGCCTTTTGTTATCACGACTCTTGCTGGATACCCTGACCACTTTTGCCTGGATTACTAACTCTGGACCTTGCTTGTGACCCCGATCTTTTGCCTGGATCTCGACTCTGCCTTGTCTAACCTCCGCTGTTCCTGATCACTGGTATTGAACTCTGCCTGTTTACTCTGATTTATTAATAAAGCTGCTTATGGATCTCAGCATGTCTGACTCCGAGTCACCTCAGATCTATGCTCAAAAAGGGGAAACAGGTTAATTTAAGAATTATAGGACTTTGTATGACAGATATGAGTTCGTGTGCATGAAATTGAGAAGACAGAGTTGAGAGATTTGCACGTTTATATCTCACAATTCTAATTTGCAATTGTGTGTAATGAAATCAGAATTTTGAGAAATAAAAAAATTCTGAATTTATCTCACAATTCTGAGATGTGACATTTAAAAGTCACCATTAATTTAAAAAATAACTATTCATTGACTATTTCATTGCACATTCAGAAAGCACATAGCTGATTCACAGCATTACAGAAAACAGAACTGAATCTGAGCTGGACTTCAGATGCCTGCAGCTGCAAAACAAACCCACACAATGAGAAGAGAACGCACGCTGTCACTCAGCATGACTGGAAGCAATGTTTGGGTGTCTTCAGTCCCTAAACACCAAGACAAAAGCCTGCGCTTTTCTGAAAAAACTCACAGCATACAAAGAACTTCCCCGTTAAGCCTGAAAGTCTTTGTCTTTCCCAACTCAAATCACAGTTTAATGACACTGCAAAGAACAAGAATCACATCTTTTCAATGTGAGCCCTAACTTTAATACTTACCCCATTCAAGTGAGTTACACAGAGGTAATTAGAGGACAAATATATCAGTTTTCAATAAATAAATAAATTAATTAAAATTCTATAAATGCATATATGAAAAATGTATAAAAAATAAATAAATAAATTATTATGTTTTTTATTGTGTTAGATGTTTTAGTTAATTAAAAAATATATCTGCTGTTTGATTAAGATTAATCCGAATGCACAATGAAAATATTTTTTTTGAGAATTGTTAAAAACAGTTATCCGTTTTTGCAAATAAATATATTAATTGCAATTAATCACATCGAAAATAAAAGTTTTTGTTTATGTAATATATGAGTATGCATTGCGTAAATTTATTTACAAAATTTTTAATTAAGATTTATTTTTATATTTTCCGTTCATGTTTTTATATAATCTATAGCTTTATTTTTTACTTAAATTTAATTTGTAATCATTTAAATACTTTAACTAATAAATGTTTTGTTGAATTTTTTTTTTCCAACAAAACTTTTGTTTTTATCAATATCAACTTATTTAAATTACCAAAAACAATTTTCCAATTAGTTTTAAGTTTTCAATAACAGTCTGAAGCTGCTGTTAGACATACTAAACTAAACTAAACTAAACTAAACTAAACTACTAAAGTAATATCTTTTATATAAATTTTAACAATACAGAAACACATGGTGAATGATTTTAAAATTACACTGCTGAGGAACAGTGTGTGTGTGGGTGTCAAGACGCCACTTTGTGCAAATATCCAGGTAGTGTCCGATTTCTGAATCTGTGGGATCTGTTTTCTATTTGTGTTGACAACATGAAACTTTATTCCAAGAACAAAGAACAATAAAATAGAGACAGGCAGAGAGGGTGGGAGGCTGTTTTGATATCCACTGATTTTAATTACCCAATCTAAACGGGGGGAATTCCATAAAGTGATGAATTACAAGATAAAGTGGAAAGCGGTTTCAGACCTCCATCGGGGATGCGCGGACATTCCCGTCGTATCTGGCTGGCATGGCCTCACTTATTCCATTGGAAAAAAAACAATGGCACAGAGCCAATGTTTGTAATCCTGCTTGAGTAGGTGTTTGAGGAACAAAGACAGACAGCAGAGATCATCTGGAGCAGGAGCTTTTTCACAAACATCACCGATCTGTTCCTAAACCTGCCATGATGTCTATATAGGGAACTACCTGCAAAGGTAACATCCTGACTCAAATGGACCCTCAAAAGTGAAGCACTCTACAACATCATGCAAAGCACAAACCTGAAACTGTTCTTTAAATTTGCATTTTAAAAATGCAATTGCATTTTTATTTATTAAAAAATACAAAATAAATAAAATTGCACAGCCCTAGAGCACATGATGCCCAGATAGGCAGCTCACTATGTTTTGGAACAGAACCTGTGTGTGTGTGTGTGTGTTACTCAGGGCCAAGCATGCAGTCATGTCTGGAGGTTAGAGTGTAATTTCTATTGATGTTGTAAAAGGTGTCATTACCTCATGACCTGTGGAAGCTCTCTTAATGTGGGTTGAGGTCAGAGGTCAACCACTTCACTTTGTAGTGCGAGTGCTGAGCTAGAAGAGCCACAGAACAGAGAGATCACTGATATAAAACTCACATTCAGACGCTGAGTCACACACACACACACACTCACACACACAGACGTTTAACGTTACTTCTGAGAGACCAAAAACAAGCTTAATCTGCAGAAAAATTCTCTGTGATGCTTCCTGACAGACAACTCTAAATAACACTAAATACTCTCAGCACATGACTCTTTTATATTTAACATTCAACTTACTATGATTTTACAAACACCATATTGCCACAGTGTCACATAAAAAAAGAATTTTGTTCTGTACAAAATGAGCTTATATCTCACAACTCTGAGTTTATTTCTTGTAATTCTGCATTTTTCTTGTAATTCTGAGTTTATTTTTTTCGTAATTGAGTTTATATCTCACACTCTGAGTTTATTTCTTGTAATTCTGAGTTTATATCTTGCAATTCTGAGTTTATTTCTGGTAATTAAGTTTATATCTCACAACTCCGAGCTTATTTCTTGTAATTCTCCATTTTTCTTGTAATTATGCATTTTTTTCTGCAATTCTGAGTTTTTCCTCGCAATTGAGAATTTATTTCCTGCTATTGTGGGTTTATTTCTCAACATCCTGAGTTTATATCTTGCAGTTACATTTAGCACGTTTTTATTATGTTACTTAAATAGCATTCAATAACTGGAGTAAATTTTACAAGAAAATACTCTCTTAATCTTTCATCCTCAAGATTTTACATTCACTGTGTCACTTACTAATTCATTAATTGGGAAGTTCACTAGCAATGTCTGAGTGAAAATTGCTGCTGCACCAAATATTGTTCAGTATGCAAAAAAAAAAAAAAAAAAAACCTAATAAAAAAATTGTGCACCATCTGAGGCGGTCAGTTAAAAATGTAACCGATCTGAAAGTCCACAACAATCAAGTATCATAAATCCCCAAAAATAGTTCAACAAAGGTCAGAGGTCGCTGACCAGATAAACAGGAAGACGCTCCTGAGGCTTTTTGCTAAAAAGCCTCAGGAGCGTCTTCCTGTTTATCTGTCTCACATCTCACATGCGTGATCAGGAATGGACTGGGGCCGAGCAAATAAACCTGAACATCTACACACCCTCAGTCAAACAATGTTGAATGGGACACAGATAAGATCATCTGGAGACTCACATCTAATTAAACACAACTTGTCTTCCTCATGTCATCTCTGATCGATATTTCCTTTTTTGAAGTCAGTTCCACATATTCAGAGCTAATAATGTGATTTAAAGAACTAGTTCACCCAAAAACATATAAATCAACCTCATGTACCAAAGGAATTATATTTGGCATCATTAATAAAAATTAATAGGAGAATAATTAAAGCTGTGTGTATGCATTAATGTCATAACGTAATATTTTTCAACTAAAACCATATTGTTTCTTCTCATGTTACCCTGTTATTATTGCATTTACCCCAATTTAATTAAGAAACACAGAAATTCTTTGAAACTAAACATGAATAAACCAGGCTAAATATTACCCATCAATCATCGAGTACAATTTATAAGAATATATAATCTGAGTATTAACTAAATTGGAATGAAATTAAATCATTTTAATTAATTTATATTTAAAATAGTGCTGTCAGACAATTAATAGCGGTTAATCACATAAAACATTTTTTTGCGTACATAATACATGTATGTACAACTGTGTATATTATGTATATATTAAAACAAACACATGCATATATTTATATAAGAATATAAATATATACGTAAATATATCCCAAATACTTACTATAGATAGATAAATTGTGAATGATCATTTGACAGCACTAATTTGAAATGTTATGTCTTAAAAATATATTGTAAAAAAATCTGAAAAGTAAATAAATGAATTAATACATACATAAATTATGTGCATTTTGAGGCATTATAAAGCATTTGTTCTTTCACTAAAAATGATAGCTTTTTTAAACAATGTTATGTAATATTACTACTAACAAACTCAATTAAAATGCTCTTGAATTATCATTTATAAATGGAGGAAACTACTACAGATAAAACCGATATTCACATTGCAGTCCAAAAGTGTTGAAATCTCAAGATTTACATAATTGGAAAGCTTTGGCGGAAGGAAATATTTTTTTAGTGAATAGCAGCTTAAAGTTTTGAGATCACTAAGCGTCCGTCAAAATTATTACTCTGAATGCTTTAAAACTTCAAAAACAACTTGGTGGTGGCGGTGGGAAGATTGCTAGGCGGCTAATTGAAGAGTACATCTGAAGAAAGTTGAGTTTTGGACCTGGATGTGTCAGTCACAAACACTGCAGCGTGAGCGTCAGGAAAGAGCAGATTACAGAGTCTGAGCTGGAAATGTGCTACATATAGAATCCCACAGCCGCTCGTTTACTCAGCGTGTTAAAACTGCTTTAACCAACTGGGTGAGCATCATCTGAGCTGATTTACAAACTACATTCAGCACAGCGACATTGTTTTTGAATGTGTTTGTTAAGAGGGACTTCTGACAAATTCTTACGACAGATGAAACAAGTTTCAATTAGACTTTGATCATTATTTGTGAAAAAAATTTATCTTATGAAGAAATGTTTCTCCACAGAAATAAAGTGCTAAATACTATATTATCTTGTACACAAATATATACAAAACAAATGAATACACAAATTAAAATATTAAAACACAAAAATAATATAATAATACATTATGTGAAACAATTTGAAATGTAAAATATAGTTATAGAATTATATAAATGATATATTGTAGTAAATGTATTCACTGCTGAACTGGTGGTGTTATGGACACGTATGGGGGTACTTACACTGTCATCTGGTGGTGTCAGAAGT
>JAUMHP010000084.1:449553-460195 GCA_032361065.1 Enteromius trimaculatus
ATTTTGCCTCTTTATATAAAGTACAAAAGTATAAAAAGCTAAATAAAAAAAAAACATACTGTGTGTGTGTATATATATATTGCATTGTCAATAAATTATTAATAGAATTTTAGTAAATAAAGTTTATTAAAGGTTATTTTATTGATATTGCATTTTTATATTAAACTATACAATATTTAAAAAAGAAAAAAAAACATGCTTTAAACTTGTTTTATTTAATGCCAGTGTATTTAGTTTCAGATCTGATGTACAAACATGTTAAAAAAATGGTGCAGTAAGACAAAAACACTGTATTATTCAGTGGATCCATCAGAAGTGCATTAGACGATATGTTTCATATGCACTGGTTCTTTATTAATCCTCTCTCTGCCAGCGGCTCCATCTATTAGTAAACGACAGAGAAATCTGCTTCATCTGCAGAGGACTTACACGCTCTGGAGTAATCACCAGTGTTAATCTGCTGAGAGAAGCTTCTACTGCTTTTCTCTGATCCAAAATATAGCTAAAGCAACGTAATTGTCAAATATTATCATCGTTTAAAATAACTGCTAATGTCTTGTTTAATTGTTTTAGTTTGCTTGGATATTTTATTTTAATGACTTTTTAGCAGTCACTTTATTTTATTTATTAAATTTACTTGTTAAATTATTTTTTTCTTCTTGAATTGTTCAACATAATTTTGCCAATCATGACATTTTCACTGTTTAATGTGTTTTTATTCATATAACATTAAATCATTTTTTTATTTTCAGTTATTTTTAATTAATTGCATTTTCATTTATTTGTATTTAATTTTAAATTTTCAACCTCACACTTTATTGATCTTTCATTTTTTTCAGTGTTTTTTATTTAATTCTTTTGTACGTTTTATTGACCTGACTTACTGCTGTCACATCTCATATTTTATGTGTTATTATATTGTTTATTATTGTTGTTGTTTTATTGTATTTGGTTTTGTATTTACTTTTGTTGTTGTTGTTTTTTTTACTTTCATTCCCCTCTTCTTACATCATTTTAATTGATGAGACCTGAAAATCCTGAAAAATGAAATGCATCATGGTTTCTACAGGAATATTCAACATTGATGATAATCAGAAATGTTTCTTGAGCAGCTGAAGACTGGACTAATGATATAAATAGTAATAATATTTCAGAATGTTGATCAGAAGAGTGTGTGTGTGTGTGTGTTTTAGGACAGTGCTGATCTCGCTGACCTCTGTGGTGGTTCTGGTCATCAGTACAGACTGGATCAGCTGGGATAACCTGAACCGAGGCTTTCTGCCGAGTGACGAGGTCTCAAGAGCGTTCCTGGCCTCCTTCATCCTGGTCTTTGACCTCCTCATCGTCATGCAGGTACAAACATGAGTTCGCCTGACGCTCCTTCAGTGACTGTGTGTGTGTGTGTCCGCTCTTGACTGATTCTTGTTTAATGTCCTCCACATCGCCGCAGGCAGCAAATCACAATGGAGTGTGTCACTGTCTCATGAATATGCTAATATGAGCTCAACAGCTCCTCTCGCTGTTCGTCCTGTAATAACCTCACTCACACACTCACACACACACACATACACACACAATCGCAGGTTCATCTGATGTCTGGAGATCCTGGACAAAGCTTCTTAAAGTGGGTCATTCTCATGAGAACCTGTCTTCATTTCCCTTTAATTCCAACTTGAATGCATTTATGAGAAAAAAATTAAAGGTCATTGTTTCCTTTTTAAAATGTTCACGTTTTCTTCTTTTCAGATGGGTGTTTGTCCTGAAGTTTCAACATCATTTCTAACGTCACTTGTTTATTTACTTCAAATTTACGTGTTGAATTTTTATTTAATCTCACATTGATTGATTGATTTATTCGTTTATTTTAAAATTAATGTATGTTTTTCCCAGAGGTCTTGACTTTCCTTCTTTCTTATTTATTTTATTTTATTGCATTTTCTTTTGTATTGTATTTTTATTTTACTTTATTTAATTTTCATCTGTCCAAACTCACATCGCTATTTTAATGAATTTTATCTTCTTTTAAATTCATTTTTTCCAGATGTGTCGACCTTGCCTTTTTCAAGGCTGACTTATTATTATTGACTTTTCAGCTATCATTGCAAATTATTTCTTTTAGTTTCAAATTATTTCAATGTATTTTCCTTTTGTATGATATTTTTATTACATTTTTCTTAATTCAATTTTAATCTATACCATTTCAAATCGGCTTTTATTTTTTATATTTTTTATTTTTTTTACTCATATTTTTTTTCAAATTTACTTGGCTTTTCAAATGTCACATTCTGTATTATTAATGTTTTGTGTTAAATTATTTTGGGTATTTCTCCATCATATTGATGATCTACTTTCTCAGTATCAGTTTATTTGTACTTTATTTATAATATTCTTTCAGAGGTGTCAACCTTGCCTTTATCATCCATCACGTCTGCTGTTGTGTTATTTTTCCTCCAGCTTCTCTCAACCAATCAGAAGCCTCGCTGAAATCACAGTCTGTCTGCGTCTGATTACAGTGTCTCAATCACTTAGCTGTGTTGACTCAAATATGTTGACATTCTCTGTCTGATTGTAATTATTTCCTCAGTCTCTATCTCTTCATCTCCTCTTCTCCACACACTAGATATTTCACCTCACTTTTGTCCGCATCGCTCCATGTAACGGTTAATCTCTGTGACGTGCCTGATATTTTATTCAGTGGCTAATTAACTCAGAGACCCAGAACGGCCGCGAGCCGGCGGGATTTACAAGCTCTTTCATTTCAACCTATTCCATTGGTTTCACGCCACGTAATTTAAGCTTCATTTTGTGTAACATAGTTATCATGGACGCCAATGAGGCGAAACGATGAGCTGCGCTGTAATTACGCCGATCCTCGTTAACTCTCCGCCAAGTCACATAGAAATCACAGACTCTCTGTTTTGTAAACACAAGGCCTAATCGCCAAGAAGCGACATTATTCTGTATTTCTGCTGCTTAATTTGGTTTGTTTCCGCGTTTGTCCTGGAGCTGCGGCCCGCAGCATCTGTCTCAGATCCTCTTATGCTTTATCAAAGTGTTTCTGATTTGGCTCTGACTGTTGTCGAGAGGAGAGCTGCGGCTGATGTTCGCTGACGCTGGGCTCTTGGCGCAAACTTTAGACGCCTCACAATTCATTTCTGATCTGTTAGAAATGTCAGAGACAGAAGAACAACAGAGACCGTCAGAAATGAGCCAGACGTCTGAACGCACACAGAAAACACACACAAACACTGCATGCACAAACATACACACAAACAGTTGATAAGATGTTATGGGTAGTTGTCAGGATGTTGCTATACAGAGCTGATTAGGTTTTTTGATTCAGTTGCTATGCAGTTGCTAGGGTTTTTTGTGCCTGGACACAGTTATTTACTAATTATAGTTATTTTATGTGTTGCTATGAAGTTGCTAGGTTGTGGATTCTACATTTCAAATGCAGTACCTTAATGCTTGCCACACAAAAGAGTTTCTGAAACATCTGTTGTGTTTCCTGTACAGTATTCTTCAAATAAATAGGTTCGCCCTTCAGACACACTTCATCCCACCCTCTGAAGTGTGCATTGATGTTATACTCTAACTCCTGAAGGGTTTATTAACCTACATGTGTTTATTGGATCTTCCTCTTCCAGGACTGGGAGTTTCCTCACTTCATGGGCGATCTTGACATGAACCTCCCGGGCCTTTCCACCACGCAGCTGAAGATCAAACTGCCCGTCTGCAAGCGTGTCTTTAAGGATGAGTACCACATCCACATCACAGGTCCGTACTTGTGCTTTAAGTAGAGCACGTTAGCAAATACACCGTGAGCACGATTATGCCGGTGAATCAAGTGGTAGTGCTCTAAACTGTCGTTTGGGACAGGACGGATGAATTAATTCCGTTCCCGAAGGGACGCGCTGTCAGAATATTAGCTCGTTAGATACATCTCTTCATAATAATGTGTTTGAAGGCAGCATTGGTAATGCATACTAATTAGTATTTGCTCATCTGTAAACGTGCGTTTATATAATGGGGTCAGTAAATCTGACGGAAGTGTGCAAGTGAATTGCTTTGGTTTCTCTTTTTCCATCTCGCTGTGTTTTGCTCACTGTAGCGAGGCTCCTGATGGCCGTCTTGGGGATAGATGATCGCTCCCCAGAGGCTTGGGAAATGGCCTTCTTGCTCAACCGTTCATAAAAGTCTTTAACCTTATTGTTTGGTGCGGTGATTTAGTGCTTGAGAGTAACCCTGCATGAGTGCACTAACAACGAAAGCCATTAGAAAGTGACTCCCAACTCAATTATTTGACTTTCTCAAGCAGCCTTCTGACTTGCAGATACTTTGGGATCAATTCCTGGTCTTCTATTTTCTTTTTTTCTATGTCAGAGAAATGGTTTAATGGTTGCTGGGCAGTTGCTAAGGTGTTTTGGGTAGTTGATGCTTGCCAGGTTGTTGCTATGCAGTTGCTTTGCCAATAGAGCTTCACAATTAATCACGTTTCTAATAACAGGTGTGGATGCCACAAATACATAATCATTCAAAGCAGCAATTAATTGTTCAAAAGCCGTCTGAATATAAAAGTCATAGGTTTTTCAGTTGTTTTAGCTTGTTTATCATCATTTAAAAATATGGCATGCGCTAGCATCAAGCAACCGTAAAAGCATTATTCAGTGTAAATTGTAATGATTGTAATTAATAATCATAATTACCTAATTACAAGGGTGTTTTGGGTATTTTCTAGCTCATTGCTGTTGATTAAATGCCTGGACATTGTGGTGTTTTTGGGTTGCCAGGGTGTTGCTATGCAGTTGCTGTGGTTTTTTGAATAGTTTCCAGAGTGTTGCCATGCAGTTGCCAAGGTTTTGCTATGCAGTTGTTGTGGTGATTTGAGTAAATGCCATGCAGTATGGTGTTTTGGATATTGGACGGGTTGTTGCTTTACATTCGTTTAGGTTTTCTGATTAAACGCCAGGTTGCCATATAGTTGCCAGGGTGTTGCTATGCAGTTGCTGTGGTGTTTTATGTACTTGCCAGGATGTTGCTATCTAAGAGTTGCGAACATGTTTTGAGTATTGCTATGCAATTGTTAAGGTGTTCTGCATAGTTGGCAGAATGTGGTTAGGTAGCTGCTAAGGTGATGCTATGGATCTTTTTACCAGGACGTTGCTATGGTGTTTTGATCATATGCCAGTATGTTGTTAAATCTATGCAGTTGCTGTGGTGTTTTGAATAGTTTCCAGAGTGTTGCCATGCAGTTACCAGGGTTTTGCTATGCAGTTGCTGTGGTGTTGCCAGGATGTTGAACACTATAAGTGTTTTAACTATGTCTGAAATACACTGTTTGGATAAATTCCAAACACACAGTAATCTTTCCTTTTCCCCCCTACCTCAGGGAAATGGTTTAATTACGGAATCATCTTCCTGGTCCTCATCCTGGACCTCAACATGTGGAAGAACCAGATTTTCTACAAGCCTTATGAATACGGTCAATATGTAGGTCCAGGAGAGAAGATCTACACTGTGGAGAATCCGGAGACACTGCGGGACTTCAACCGCAGCACACTAACCTGGGAGTGGCGCTCCACCAACATCGACCCGGTTACCAACCGGACATACGTCCAGAGGGACATGTTCCTTCACAGCCGCTATGTGGGATCCAGTCTGGATGTCAAATGCCTGGCCTTCATCCCGAGTCTGGCAGCCTTCGTGCTCTTTGGGTTCTTCATCTGGCTGTTCGGACGCTTCCAAGACAGCGAGACCTTTCATGAGAATCAAGACAAGAGCTACGAGCGCATCAAGCGCAAGTCGCCATCCGATCTGGGAGTCACGCCGGAGGAAGCGCACATCACCATGAGCGAGGCCTTTAAGAGGAGCGGGACGCCCATGCTGCTTCTGGTGGACACTCATCATTTCGGGTCGTCAAACAACTCCATGTCGCCACGTTCGAACGAAACCCAGGAGACCCAACCAAGTGTAACTGTTGACAGCGGCACCCATGAGGACACAACTGATGTCAAAAAACTGACCCCATGACAGTAGCCAGTGGCCAAATCGACTTTCTGAGATCATACAGACTTACAGAGTCAAAGTAGATTGGCGCTCAAAGTTCTCAGACTCTCAAAATCACAGACTCTACCTTAAATTTTGTATTTTTATATCAAGCAATCTTGCACTGCGCACCAACTTTCTGAACTTTTCCACGTTCCTCAAGGACATTGGTCTATGGTGCTGGATGTTTAACTTTTCTATGTCTTTTTTAATGTAGATACTCTTGTGCCTACATGGATGAAATGCTATCCTCACAGTGAACGCATGGCATGATGGTCATGAAAATACTCGTAATAAACACCTTAATCTGTGCCTTCATTAAAACAAGAAAAAAAAAGACATTGAAGGCAGTGCTGGGTAGATTATTTACTAATTGCATTTGGTTATTCATTCCAATTTACAATCCATTACATTGCGCTTTAAGGTAATATAATCACTACTTTTAGATTACTTTTAATCTAACGCATCACATTGATTTAAATAGGATATTCTTGTACCGCATTTATATAAAAATACAAATATATTGCATTTGTTGTTATTAACAGCACGAGGTGCATTAAAACATTACATCAAGGATTCTCAAACTGGACTTTGTGAAACAACTGAAGCGGGGTTGTGAGTTTATTGAAAAACCAATGATTAATTAAATCATAAAAGTGTGACTGATTAAAACCTGGATATCACGTGACTATTAGGTGATTTCATGCAGAAGTTCATAAATACAGAGGTAAAACGCCATCTTTGTGTCTAAACTGATGGAATATAAGTGGTAGGTTATTTTAAAAAGGAAATATGAAAAGACTAAAAAGGATAATTAGGAAGAATCAATAAAACATAACTGTCTGATTACTGTCTAATTTTAAAATCTAATCTAATTTTAAGTACTTTAATTTTTGGAATCTGACATAATCCAAAATACATATAATCAGTTACTACCCAGCACTGATTGTAGTTTGCAGAAGATTGTGTCAAATCATTATCCGTTGAGCATTATCAGTTATTTAGCCACCAAACTGCTGTTCAACCAAATATGTTCACATGCATGTATTGGAAAATCTTATTTATCTTGAAAATATGCACTTGTTACTACTTTATGCTTCATTTCAGTCTTTTCAGGTTCAGCCAAAGCAGAAACCCATTCCTCTGTCTTTTATACGTGTGTGGTTTTGAAATGTTTGTTTTCCCATCATCTGACCTGTGTGATTTTCTGATGAGCAGGTGAACCTCTCTTAAAATGTTTGGATGGTAAATATGGATGGTGCGGCAAACCCTGTTATCAATAAAGACCTTCTTCTAGCACGCAGGTACCGTGTTATTTCAGCGTTTGCATGTTATAGTTGGAAATGGTTCTTCTTATATCGAGGTGCTTCCAAAGTGGCGTTAGTGGACGGTAGTTGTGGTCTGGTGTGACCTTGTTGCCAAGCAACCTCGAAGGTCGTCCTGCATCCAGATGTTGATCCGGATCTGCAGAAACTGCCCATCAAACCCATTTATGAGAACATTGGGTAAACAGCCATTAGGCACCATTACAGGTCAAAACACAAGGGTTATGAAAGCATTTTTCGCTGAAGGTGGTATATTAAAGCTTTCAGAAATCTACATGCGGCAAGTTGCCGCTTCACATGTGGCCACTTTCACTGTTTGTTCCCGCAGAGAGAAGTGTAGAAGTATCTTTGAGGACATTTCGGTTCTTAATGGATCCTATTTTATTGCTTTTGAAGTTTGTCGACTGCCTTTTCAAAGCACTGTGCTTTGACATGATTATTCTCAATCTTTTCCGTACAATAGTTTAAACCTGAATTTTTCCACACAGGCTTTCAACACAATTCATCGGCGAGGGAATCTGGACCATGATTGACTGTAGTTGTTTTTACGAACGTGGTACAACGTCCGTGTGTCATGCTGGTAAATCTGTTCTTCACCTACGACTGTACAACTTTCAGTATCTATGATCAAGGAGAGAAATTGGCTATTGATTTCTCTGCAGTGCACAGACAGACATGCAGTGCTGTATTAGCAAAGAAAGATGACACATAATTAACCTCTGATAACCTACAGCTGAATAGCGTAAAGTACTGTAACAATCGCACATAGTTTACAATTATTAAAGCAGTTGTTTCTAATGTTTAAATTAATTTAATATTGGAATAATGCATTATTCAGACACAAATAAACATTTTCAGAATGAAAGAAAATGAAAAATGAATAGACTAAATATAGGAATTAGGCAAATATTTGTTTCTTGCTGCCTTGATTTCACACACATAAAAAAGTGGCTCTAAATCTCTATTTTCTTTAATCGAAGTTGAACTACAGGTGTATAAGGAAACGATCTGAAATACTTTTAATGCTAAAGCAGCAGAAACTTTTATTTGCCTTATTGAAAGTCTAAATATATTTATTTATTCATTTTTCCTGGAAAAACACACAGTGTATACTATCTTTCTTTTTCCAGTGTTTTGTTTTTTGCCTTAAAGGTGTAATGCTTTGTAATGTTTAATATATATATAAAATTGAAAAAAAGTCCCTAACTTAATAAAGTGATTTGCAATTCATGCTGTGAAGTCCTGATTCGAATGAAACGACAAAACTGCGCAAGTTATTTCTAAGTACGCACTCCGAATTTCCAATCTAACTAAAATGACTCATGATATAAATGTAGAAGTTTGGATCTGAATCAAGGGTTGTGCACTCTGAAATTCAAATCTAAATCAAATGATTTGAGGTACACCCACTGAAGTCTGTGAATAATAAATTGCGAGTCCACTCTAAAGTTCCAGTCAAATGATATGCGTATGTGTTGTGATACTCTCTAAAATGGTGAAAGAAGTAACTCAGAGGAGAAGAAAGGTTAAGTAAATTGTTATTTTTGTTTTCTTTGCGTATTCTAAGTATTCTCTTAGTGTGGCAAAACTGAAGTTGAGTCACTGATGTCACATGGACTGTTTTACCAATGTATTTACTACGTTGCTGATCATTTCAGTTGTGTTGCTGTCTATGCTCTCTGATTTTATCAAAAAATATTTTAATTCATGTTCTGAAGATGAATGAAGGTCTTATGGGTTTGGAACGACATGAGTAATTAATGACAGAATTTTTTTTTTCCTTAGAATATATGATGTGCAATCATGGTCAATATTGATATCACACTGAGATGTATATTCAGCAACAAAATTTTAGCAGCTCATCCCAGATTTTCCCACATCCAGATCAGTCTCTACTTCATCAGATGGATGAGATCCCGCAGGCACCTTCAGCTGGTGAATTGAGTCGTGCTCGGTGATCAGTGTTCTCCGGGATTCCAGCAGATCTTCTGTCATGTCAGGCCTCTCACGGGCGTCTGGAGATCACAGTCTGGGGAGACTGAGCTGCTGAAGTGAGCTGACACACACGGAAGGACTTCTCTGAATCTGCCAAGCCTCTGTCACCGGCTCCCGGGAATGTACCGTGTCAACTGCCATGTTTCTGGGGGGAGACAAGCTTATAAATTGGAATTCCATCAGCGTCCGGGTCTCGACAGGGGCGAAACAGCAAATCCCCACGTGGAGAAAACCCAGGAGCCTTAATAGTCTCTCCCTCCATTCGATTGCTTTTCCATAGATAAAAAAATGTCCATTTTTATCAAGCATGCTGCAGGGAAAGTCAGGAGAATATCACACCGTCCTTGAGATGCGTGCTAATGAGCGGTTATGCACTAAAACCGTTAATAGGCCGCGGAATAAATAAATAAATAAATAAAGGAGCGGCTTTCTCAACAGCTGCAGACGGAAGATAATTTCAGCAGGACGGCGGGACTTGATAAGATATCACACTTTTGTTTATTATGAGAAAAAAAAGTTTCTTTTTTCAGCCGTATGTCAATGTTTTGAGGCAGACTGAGAGACTTTCACGACTGTTTGCACAATTGATCATTTTTTCTTGTTTTGTTTTTTGGGGGGCTCCATGTTTTGGACAAACAGCTGAGGCCTGTTGCATGATCTGCTGAGACTAGTATCACAGATTAGTCATCAGTTTTTTTTTTTTTTTATGTTTAAATATAAATTTAACCCTTTTGTATCAACTTAAAAAAAGTTAAAACAAAAATGTCCATGTCAAAAAATGGCCATAAAATGATAAATTGATTAAATAAAATTTCATAAATTGAATTTTGCAAACAAATTTGGGGAGGAGCACGTACAGGTAATTAATCATGACTGGCTCCTCATCCTCCTAATCATCCAATCATCAGAGTAAGAGATACTTCCTATAAATAGTACGAGCCCCCTTCCCAAGGCATCTCATTCTTAGCATCCTTCCTCCACCCCTACTCCGCCATTCGTTCATCTTTTCCCCCGGTGGGAGCTTGGAGTTCGGGACAGGCGATGAGCCTCTTTGCTCCTCGTGCCCAGTAGGGTTAATAAACCTAGCGCTCGGGAGACTGCCGAGCTCTGAGCCCTTTCCCCCGAACACGCCAAACACGCTTTAAATTTGATTAATTACCAGTAAGTACGAACTTGTGAAATTATTGTTATTATTGAGAAGAAGAAAAAAAACAGCTGAGGCCTGTTGCATGAACTGCTCAAATTAGTAGAGATTAGTATGTTTTCTGTAATATATA
>JAUMHP010000084.1:539002-559249 GCA_032361065.1 Enteromius trimaculatus
AAAAGCCCATGTCTGTTCTTTTGAATTTAGTTCCTGTTAACGTCTCGTGTGCTCTATGTTCGCTTGTATCCTCGTGTCTGTTTGCTGCCCCGTCAGCTGTTTGTGTTTATTTTGAGTTTTCTTTATTAAAATTTACTTCGCATTTACCTGCCAAGTCCTGCCGTTCAGTTCCGCGCACACACACCAGCGACAGCCGTGACACAAACGGCCAGACAGACAATGATTATGAGCAAGACATAAAATATCAGATCGGTAAACCTCTGGAACCACCACTTGAAAAACGCTACTCTAATCATCCTGACTTGACATTTTTTGATTTGTCCACTTTCTCATCAAAACCCCATTGCTTACAAAATAACCAGAAGCTACATTTAACAACATTTTATCTGGTACCAGATCCTCAAACATAGGGGACAAGATGTGATCTTGCTTTTACTCAAGTATTAACTGGAACATCTTTCCAAACCCTATGAATTTCACATCAACTTGTGCCAAAAAAGTATCACAAAATGTGTAATCTCAGAATGATTTTTAAGAAGACTTGCCTTCAACATTGCTTTTAGCCGACATGGCACGTGTTGTAACACAAACAGGAAATGTCTCTTGATATGCCAATCCCAGCTCATCTGGACTGTCTGGCTTGCAGGGAGTAGAAGTTCCTTCAGGAAGTGCTTGCACTCTACCACAAGCTAAATCATTCCCAAGAATGAAGGACACCCCATTTATAGGTATATGGGAACAAAATGAAACTACCACATTGCCAGAGACTAAATCAGATCGTAGATTAATGTTATGCAAAGGCATAGACAAGAATCCTCCACCAAAGCCTTTAACAATTACCTCTGAACCTTGAGCTGAATTTTCATTAAAAGACATCCTGGAGAATCACAGATTGGAAGGCCCCAGTATCCCTGCAGATCTTAATAGCTTCTCTATGTTCAGGAACATAGACAAAACTATCCATCCAGCCAGCTCACTATTCTTGTGTTCCACTTTTTCAGATGTTCATTTTCAAGTAAGGATGACAAAGGATGACTTCACAGTGGGGAACTTACAAATACTACAGTTTTTATAGCCTTACTTAGAACAGGACAGTATGCAGTAAAATGACCGGGTCTTTACAGATTGATTAGATTGTGAGGCTTATCTTGATGATTTGGCCATTTACAACTATCACTAGCCAACTTCTTAGGGGATGAAGGAGGAATCTTTCCTAATCAGGCCCTATTATTTTGGCCCTTTACCTGAAACTGAGCCTGTTTATCACCGAAATGTACCTTATGAGTTAAAATAAACTCATCTGCCAAGACTGTAGCTTGTTCTAAAGTTACTACCTTCTGCTCAGTTCTTAAATTTTTCAAGCAAAATAAGTTTTCTTAGTTGCTCTTTAATTTCTGCCTTCTGAGATGTACATCACCGATCAAACAGACTCTCCTTCTGCTTTGCAAACTCAACATAAGTGTGATGAGCAAGTTTGACACAGCTTCTAAACTAGCTTATATGCCTTCAATAAAGCTGCTTTAACCTCATCATAATCAGTGCTCTTCTCAAGGCTTAGAGCAGAGTAAGCCTCTTGAGCCTAACCTACCAAAATACTCAGTAAAAGTATAGTCCACACCTTTCTAGGCCACTGAGATGTGGTTGCCACTCGTTCAAAGAGAGAAAAGTATATCTCAACATCTTTCTCACCTAATTTGGCTACCAAAATCAAACGAAAGTACATCACCTCTAAAAAGTAATCATTCAGAAGCTGTTTTAAACTAAAGCTGCTTAAGAAACCGTTCATGTTCATAAAGCATTTGCTTCTCTCTAAATTGCCTTTCCTTCTCTTTAACTGAATTGTAGCTTCAGACCAAGGAGCAACCATGGGTTGTAAGGGAACTGGTGTAACCTTCAAGGAACACAATTCTAATGATGTCATTTATACTATTCTTTAAACTCAAAAACTGATCTTTTGTAAAAAGCTCAAGCAAATCATCTGAAGGTTCCTTTAGGAAATCTTCTAAAGAAGCCATTACTAAATTCAACTCTAAAGTAACGAGAGACCAACAAAAGCACAAAACACAAATGAAGTCCTTCCTACCACTTTCTGCACAAATGTACAGCTAACACCACAGGTCCTAGTAGTAGAAAACTGCAAAGATATCATAATGCAGCAAATTTACTCTCACAATAACCTTATACCTATAAAGCTTTAAAACCAAAAATAGAAAAAAAAATGACCCAGTAAACTACAAAAAGTTGCTCACTCCATACAAGTAAGAACTCTCCAATACCACAACAATCACTAATATATTATACTGGGTATTGATCTATACTATACGTCCTCAAGGGAACATTGCACAAAAACTGCTAACACACTAAAGTTAGGGTCATGGACCAAGCAAACACAAATGTGGCCAAACTTTTTTTTTTAACTCTGCTTACTGAAAACCTCTCCTCCTACTCCCTTTCAAAAAGTGAGCATGGTTGCTGAACCAAAGTACAAAATACACGAGAAACACCCGGATACCTGCCTAACATTTCCTAATCTCTATATGTCTTCTGAGGTGTAGGTGTATTTACAAATGCTTTGGAATACAGACCTAACAGAAATCATTTTGTGAGAAGACAAAATGCAGATTGTATGAGAAAGTTGTAGAAATTTACAACCCTGGCTCTACCTGAGCAACATTAAGAATACAAAACTGAAGTACCAATTGAAAAGAATTTATTTAAGTTATAAAAAGAAACAGAAAAGAAGGCACTGTGGTGATAGCAGCACTACTACTACTGATGGCTCCTTTCAGTTAACATCAATTAACCTGATCACAGATCATTGAGTAAATGAGTAACTGCAACAGAACACAAGTAGAATTATCTATTTATTTAAGATACTAATGAATAGATAACTAGTGCTGCCAAATGATAAATCACGATTAGTCGCATCCTAAATAATTTTAGTGTACAAAATATGTGTGTGTACTGTTTATATTTATTATGTATATGTAAATATAAACACATACAGAATATATTTTGAAAGTATTTCCATGTATATATTTAAATTAATAATAATATACTATATATAAATATAATTCATATGCAAAAACATTTTTCTTAAATATCAAAATGTTTTATTTTCGATGCCATTAATCTTTGACAGCACTAAAATACATAAATAAATAATGTGAATTTATATTGAAAACCAGATCAAATATCTATCTTCCAATAGGGTTAGAAAATGAAACTTAATTCAAAAGGAAAATAAGTTTCTTTTTCTGACCCCATTTGCAGATATTTGTTCTTGTTTTAAGCATAAAGTAACTTAATAAAAATCAAAATTTTATACCTTATGTAATTTTGCTCATCAAGTAAATGTATCTGATTTAAATGCTTTAAAAAATGTAGTGACTGTTTACTAATTACAAATAATTTGAATTCAAAAGGGTAACAAGTTTTTCTCACCCCATTTGGAAGTATTAGTTCTTTAAAACATCACTTAATTTTGATATTGTGTTATAGTTATTTATCCCCTTAAAAATATATCTTGAATAAGGAATACTTAAAGAATATTCTGATATTTGTTTGAAAAATGTGACATAAATTAAAAAAAAAGAAAAAAAGAAAAAAAAAATTATATATATATATATATATATATATATATATTTGTGCTTTTAAACAATAAAAATAAATACAAACACATGCATGTATATTTTATAATAATATGTTGTTTATATCTAATATCAAATATAAGAAAATTAATATATAAATGCATATACATGTAAATACTTTCAAAATATATACTAGATGTGTGTGTTTTAATATATACACAATAAATAAACAGTACAATCACATACATGTAAAGCAAAACATTTATTTTATTAATCACAATTAATCGTTTGACAGCACTAATATAATTTATTAAATTTTTTCCCTGATGCCATTGGCAGATATGTTTCTTAAATTGATGTAATTTTGATGAAAAAAAAAAAAATATCTGATGTTATTTTTCCGTAATTGTTTCCCTGATTTATGAATGCTTAGATATTTGTGCTGGAAAACAAGACAGATAACTAAGTAAGAATCAAATCTCTGAGTTGCTGCTTATGTAGTGTGCTGTCAGTTCAGATGTTCCCAAAGTAGGGTGCAGACACAGAGTCTGTAGGTTTCAGAAGCGCAGTTAAAATGCTAAACGTGTGTAATGATCAGACCCGGTCTGTGTAAGTGTTACTGACACCGTCTTTAACTTTAGTCGTCTTTAATCACTTTAAACAGACCCTCGAAAGCCGTGAAATCTTCCTCTCCACTCGCAAGACTGAAATCACCTCCGTGACATACGCTGAAGGGCGCGATTAAGCATTCAGAGCGGCTTCGCCCACCATCTGAATCAATCTCACGCTCTGAAAGAGAGCCAGAGACAAAGAAAGATGTTCCCTACTGTCATCTGATCCCGCAGGTGAAGGGAAATAATGGAAATTTCCTTGCAGGTCATGAATAACGCCATTGTAATGATGTCGGCCTCTTCATGAAATCAAAACAGCGCTGCTGAGGATCGATCGCTGTTGAGGAAAATACTGAACCGCGTGTTCTGAAGAGTTGGTTGAACCTGGAGCTCATCTCATCGTGAGCACAGACGCTTTAATCAGCAGAAATTACAGGTTGTGGGGAGGATTAGTTAAATGGAGCTTTCCAGGTGATAATTATCACGTCTGGATCAGTGAAGGTTGTGCCGATACAAACAGAAAGTGTGTCAGGTTACTGCTGTTAACTAACTAATCAAAAACAGTTTTGGTAAAAGGCTAACAAAATATATAAATATTTGACAGAAAAAATTACATTTCAGTTGGCTCTTCTTTCTCTGTGTTCTTCTGTTTTCTGTAGGTTTGTTGTTCTCTATCTCTCCACCAGAATACATAGGTATGGGAACTATGACACCACTCGTGGCATGTGACATGGATTATCAGTAAGACATTAATTATGCCCAATGTGCAGATCATACCCACTTGTGTATGTAAGGAATGACCATAGTGCATCATCATTCCATGCGTTATGGCGCAAATGGGTACTAATTGCTGGTAATCTTATTGTGTTTTCTACATTCTCTGTTTATTCAGTGTTGTTACCTGAATGATCTCTGTTGCAGGCACCATTGTGAAATCTCCGATCCATAAAGTACAAGAAGAGCTTGTTTGTTGCACCTCTTCTGGAGGACTGTTGCTTGTATAGAGAACTTCATATATTCATCCGTCTGGCAGTTTATACCGTATCACACCATTAACAAGGTGCTAATGCAGTCACGAGCAGTAGTTGAAGAAGATGAGCCAAAGTTAGGGATGGGAATTGATAAGATTTTTACAATTCCAATTCCATTTTCGATTCTACTTAACGATACGATTCTTTATCAATTCCCTTATCGATTCTCATTTGCAAGAAAAGGGACAACAAATTGTTGATTAGCATCACCAATGAAAAAAATTATTAAATAATAAAATAAATATTCTTCTGTAAAATTACTCATGACTCAGGGCTGTCGGCTTCAGTTCATAACCAGACCTCCTCTTTCAAGAGTTCTCAGAATGTCTGCAATGTGCAGTCATTCGGAAGCGCAAGCATTGTTAGAGGAAATCAGAACCCTTTTGGAAAAAGAAGCAGTACATGGATTAAAGTTGGATGAAGCCCAGACCGGGTTCTGCTCCCGTTACTTTTTAGTGCCGAAGAAAATAATCTTGGAGACACGTTTTTAAAACCTCTAAGATTCAAGGTGAATGAACTGATTGAATAATTGAAGCCTTTATTTGTCACATACACGGTTACATGTAGTGAAATTGGACCCCTCCTACCATACACAAACATCAGAAAATAATGAAATAAGATACATTAGGGGAAGGAAAGTAAAGAAACCCTCCCAGACTGTCCTTCGAGAAGGGCAGTATGAGTTCAGGGGGAAAAGAATACCCCAGCAACAAGCACGTAAAACACATAATCACATAACATAACAATGTAACAGAGGATGTGAAAGTAGTCCAATGTAGGCATATTAATTAATCCATGAGTGAAACAGCCTGTACATCACAGGGACTGGTTCTCATACATAGACCTGAAAGATGCCTACTTCCAGATTTCAACTAGTCACAGAATACCATGAGAGGATCTCGACTGGTACCTGTTCTGCAGAGACAGCTGATCCCAACAGATGCCTAAATGAGAGATTGGGGAGCAGTGCTCAATGGGACATGGGTCAAATCCCCTTTACTCTGGAAGGTGGCTCACATCCTTCTCGCTTGGGCACAACCTCATATTTTCTCACTGAAGCAGTGCATCTTCCATGACTGCAAAATCAGGCAGCCGATATGCTATCAAGTTGGGGTCCTTGGTCAGGAGAGTGGCGTCTCCACCCAGAGGTGGTGAAGATCATCTGGGATCATTTTGGGATAGCAGGTGTAGACACCTCATTGCCCTCTCTTTTTCTCACTAGAGAAGAGGCAGGCTCCGGCACGACACGTTGGCACAAGAGTGGCCTCGGGGTCTCCTGTATGCTGCCATGACAGCATCTGTCAATTTATTTAAGTTGGGTGTGCATGTTCTCAGTGATCTATTCAATACTCTTTCTTGTTCCACATAAATATATATTGGTTTACGAATTGATTTAATAAAGTTATGCACCTCCTCTTCCCGATGTGTCTTACAGTGTCCCATACGTATGTAATCTGGTGGATAGATTGTCTTGGTATGATAGAGAATGTGGGGTTACGCTGTAACCTTGGCTCTTTGAGTGACAGACTATCTCTCCACTATCTCTAATGATTGAACATATTCAATCAAAATGATTAATAATTGTGATTAAATATTTGTTGGGCAAATAATTTTGATTATTATTTACTTAAATTAATTGATTAATAGATTTTTTTATGGTAAGTATAATTGCAATAAATTAATTTTGGCTACATTTAAATAAACAAATTTAGTTGACTAACTTTCAGAATTTTTTAAATGTAGCTAAATTAAATTGTTTGCAACCACCTTAAAAAAATGTGTTTCATTATTTTTAGTGTGTATTTATTTATTTTTCCTGCCTTTATCATTTTCATGATTGTTTTTGTGTTGTAATGTTTATAAAAATAAAATTTAGCTGGAATATAACAAAAAAAATTAACTAAAAAAAAAACCACTAAACTAATTTAAATGAAGCTCAAATAGTAATATTTCAAAATTCTAAAATGCATAACAACGTCTCAATAATAAATTATAGCAAAAAAATCTAATTCAAAAGGATGAATAAAAGCACAATAATGTAGAAGTAATATTGAAATGTACTGTATAAGTGTAACAAACATATGCTCATGATCTGGTTTAGTGTCAATCATCGCAGCAAATGCACTACTCTTACCTGTTTCATTTTCTATAAGTGGTTTCTCTTTGCTGTCTCAGGTCGTCTCCTGCGTCTGAAGATGTTTCGTGAGGACCACGGCTCATGGATGACCATGTTTTTCAGCACGATTCTCTCACTCTTCATCTTCTCTCACATCTATAACCTCATTCTGCTCATGAGCGGACGGATGGGGTAAGAGATAACCCGTCTTTAATTAGAAAAAAAATGTTTCCCTCCTCCCAGTTTTCTCTCATTAGGGATGGCCGTTGTAAAAAGTTTAACGATTTCTGGCTCTTTTAATTCCATTAATGATTCTTTTATTCTTTTTAGAAAGTCCCAGTAATTGGTCGTAACTATTAGATTATGGTTAATGAGTCTAGAACTGCGAATTGATTCAAATCTTTGAGAGTGTTTGGGGCTGAATCCTGCTCTGTGAGTGATTCAGTTGAACAAACCAACTTATTTGTTCAAAATTCATCTTACATAACAACCAATTGATTTGGTTTATTGAATCACATTACTTTGAACATTCTGTATATTCATTGTTGTGTGCAGAAATGCAACATAAATATGTTTATTTATTGTCCAGAACCGCTGATTGATTCAAATGGACTGATTAAGTGTATTTGAGGCAGATCTATGATTCTTTTTGAGTGATTGTGATAAATGAACAAGCTTATGAGATCTGTTTGTTCATAAATCAGACTACATAATAACCGACTGATTTGTGAGTTTTGAATAATTCATTCAAAAGAAGCAGCTGACAAAATCATTACTGAAACAGCCTACACTGATCGTTCTGCTTGCAAAAATGCAACAGAAAGACTCTTTTGTATGATTTTACTCAAAATTTGGATTAAAACATTTTTGCACTGCAATCCTGAGTAGGAATTTGTGTCTATTCCCAAGCCTGTTTATTATTCCTCAGACCTAGATATCTTAAATCAGAAGCTTTTGAGAGTTGTTCTTTCATTCGCTCTTCCCAGGTCTGATTAGGGATGGCAGTTGTAAGGATTTTAATGATTTCTGGCTCTTTAATTCCATTAATGATTCTTTTATGCACTTTAGGAATTGCCTAGTAATTGGTTGAGGTTGCAATTGCGTAAATGAGTCCCGAACCGCTGAATGATTCAGCTAGCTAAGTGAGGGATTCAAATCTTTTGAGTGTGTTTCAATTTCATTCATGATTCTTTTTGAGCGATTTGGTTAAACAAGCCAATTCATGAGATAATTGTTTGTTATTTTATACTACATGTTAACTAGTTCAAGACTTTTAAAAGATTAATTAAAACGAATCAGTTAAAAGAATCATTATTGAATCAGACTGCATTGATTGTTCTGTATGTTTGTTGTCGCGTGCAGAAATGCAACCTTATGATGTTCATTTATTGTTGTTGTATGATTCATTAGATGAGTCTAGTACTGCTGATTGATTTAAACAGATGACTCAGGAATTTTTTGAGTCTGATTTTTGAGTGATTCAGTTAAACAAACCAGCCCATAAGTATTTTTTTCTTCTTTTTTTTCTTTTTAAACAGACTAGATAGAGTTTAAGACTTTTTAAAGATTCCTTAAAAAGAACCAGCTAGAAGAATAATTGATGAATTAGACTACATTGTTCATTCATGTGCAGGAAGGCAACAGAAAGATGTTTATACATTCTCGTTGTATGCTGTAGTAAATGAGTCCAGAACCTCTAATTGATTCAGGGATTCAAATCTTTTGAGTGTGTTTGAATTTGATTCATGATCCTTTTTGTGCAATTCAGTCAAACGAATCAGCTCCTGAGATCAGATTACATGTTAACCGGCGTTCAAGACTTTTAAAAGATACATTAAATAAAAACCCAGTCTGATTTAAAGAGTCTGATTTGTGACTCTTTTTGAATGATTCAGATAAACTAACTTATGAGATGTATTTGGATGTGCTTGTTAACCAAGAATATTAAAAGCTTCATCAAAATAAGAATAATAACTAAATCAGACTACATTTTTGTGTTGTTGTGCTCAGAAGTGCAACAGAAAGATGTTTTTTTGTAAGACCATTTTTGTATGATTTTATTCAAAAATGTCATTGCATTGTAATTCTGCACAAGAATGGCTCTCTAATCGCGACTGAGGGATTGATTTGAGCAGCCGTGCATGAATCCTATAAGCTTTAAGTGCATTTAAGCACTGACCCGAGAATCAGCGTTTACATTATCTGAGGACGTATGATCTCAGATCAGCTCATGTGCAGACAGTCAACCGTGGGCTGTTTGAAAACGCGGCGCTGCTTTCAATTTTGCGCTATAAGATGGATGCCTCACTTACGGTTGGATTCGCCAGCTAATGTTGAGCCCAGCACACAGCCCATGCTTTTACATCACACCGCACTGTTTGGAGAATGGCTGCACCATTTTTCAGCGAGATTGAATGTTGAGCGATCGTGTGGCCATGATTCTTCTCAAGGTTAAATGCGGCCAGTACTGAGTATGGCTGTCCCGCCATAAAAGCACCATCAGAATGAATGTTTGTGAGCACAGCTTGGACTGATCAAAGACTAGTTTGATACATTTGTGAGCGCGAGAAACCTTTGTTGTTTTATTAAATCATCAGAACTTTGATGAACAAAGATATGAAGATTGCAGATGGACATTATTATCAGACCTTTCTGTCGCTGCTGTAATAATGACTTCAAGTGACTTGAAACACGTCTCAGAGCAACTTGTTTAGCAATATCTTCTAACCAGACCATGAAAGATTTCATCCAAAGGTATATAATCTGGGTTTTCATGAGCGGAATGCTAAACCTTCGCAGACACTAAATGTCTAAACTGATTTATTTACTATATATTTGTATAAATACAAGTATTTTTAATAATTATATTATATATTAAAAAATTAATAATTAGAAATTATGAATATATATTTTTTAATACACATATCTATAAAATATGAAATATCAGATTTAATAATTCAGTGTCATTTTAACCCTCATTGATTTATATTATTTGTGTTGTTTGTAAATACATGTAGATTTATTATTTACATTTTTACTTTACATTATTAAAAATATTAAATATTAAAAATAAGCAACATTTAGTTTCTGTAAATCTCTAAACCTATTTGAAATATTTTCAGAAACTCTGAATAAAAATATGCTGTTTGTGCAGATAATTATATTTATGGTCACTAAGATCTTTGGAACAGTAGAGCAGATACTTACACTAAATGATCCACAAGTCGTTGCTCTGTATCTCTAATCATATGTTTTAGTATGATTGATGGAGAATCAAGTAAAGCGGAGCTACTTCAGTCCAGTGAGAGTTCATCTTGAGATATGAGCAAAGTTATTCGGACGCTTCTTTATCAAAATCAGTCCAGATCTGACACCAGAAAGACATGATTAGAAGCTGGACGTTTGTACAATTACACTAAAAGAGCTTTTACTGGATAAAAAACTATAAAACTCTAAAAGAACTATCAATCAGAGACAGATAGCTTTATAGAGTTAATAGTCAGTAAATGTATGTCTGTTATAGAGCTGTCTGATGCTGAGATTACGCTAAAAGAGCTCTTACTGAATATGAGATGATAGAAGACCTGAGGAGATTGAGCGTATCTGTATGGGTCAGTGATGTTTGTGGATAGGTGGCGCTGTTGTACAGCTCTTGAGCGTGTGTCTGTTTTCAGCTCTGTCAGGAGAAATGATTGTTTACACCTGCGAAGAGAGGCCAGCGCTGATCCCTGTGTCATTATGTTCTCACTGTCGCTCTCTGATTTACTCTCAGAATAAATGTCAGATTAACGCTAGAAAAAGATCAGTAGTTTCTGGAGACGTTTGCAGCAGCTGTCCCTCAGTGCTTTACCATGGTACTGGCTGCAGTTACTACGTTTACGAGTGAAGATCAGTTTTTGATAACAGTGGTGAATATTAACATGACACGCATACAGTTATTCCTGCTGTTTTTTATGTCTTCGTGTTGAAATGTTATATGTAAGCCAAAATAATAATAATATGAAACATTATAGTGAAGCCTATTTTAGGAACAAGGAAGTTGTTTTGAGTTTGCTGTGACTGTTTGATGACATCTCTACACACTGTCCTGTCACTCTTTTATATTCTCATCTTTGTAGTGCTGTAGTGGAAATCATTCTGTCTCATGATCAGCAGACATGTCACATGCATACAGCAGGCTAATAGTTCTTCAATTTTATTGTTTTATGTAAATAAATGTAAAGTTTGTCATTACCTTTTCATTTTTCACGTTATGGTAATGAGATTTGGAGATTAATGCTCCTGAAGCAGACTTGATTATACTTGTACTAAATATGATTTATTTTCTCTTTCATTTTGGGTGAAATAGGGCATAAACTGTAAAGAATTGTCTATTTACAGTTTCTGTCAATACACATGTGAAGGCAGTCCATTTCAATTAGATATTATTTTTTTTTTTATGCAAAAATACGTGTAATATACTAGAATTTCATATACTTTGTATGCTTACATACACTTTATTTTATTATGAATTATTTAATTAATGCATATATGTTTCATGCTTTTGTGTGCATGTATGTATGTATGTATATGTACATGTATATATGCATAAACAAAGAAAAAAATCTCTCTCAGCATCTGTTGCCTCTCATCTTTCTCATTGATATTCTTTTATTCTCTGCAACACACACTCACACACACACAATAACACCCGCTCAAACCCCCACATCACACACTCCTAACAACCAGTTCTGCTTCCTCCCCCTTCACACACACACACACACACTGAACAGCTCTCCGGCGGCTGCTCAATGCACTTGTGATGGAAATGAACACTCACATTCTCTCTCTGCAGGTTATAAAAACATTGATAGTCTGACAGATTGCATAGCGAATGAAACAGCATTTTTATAAATGACATCATCGCTCCATTATGACATCATGTTTGCTTTTACCAAAAAATTATGACATCATCATCGCACTCAGAGCTCAACACACAGAGGAGGATTTGGTCCTCAGCTCAGTATGTGATGTGGGCGGGGCTGTGAGATGGGGGTGGAGTCAGTGTTCAGCCACTTTAACTCGTCAGTGCCAGAGGCGTCTGTTCCAGCCATACATCATGAGCTAATTAAGCAGCGTTATTTAATTAAGACTGCAGTGCGCATGCAGATCGCATTACTCACGGCCAATTAGGAGCCAGTCTGATCGACACAGCTGCACGCGCTCAGACACACACTCACTATAATTTCCAAAGCAGCAGTGCAGACAGTCCCACAATGCACTGCAACAACAGTCATGCCAGTTTTACTGTAGACGCCCTTGTATGACCTTTTGCCCTTTTCAATTTAGTTTTTTGTTATATTTTTGCCTGTGTTATTGGCAGCTTCGTAAATTTTGTCTCAGGTGTGTATTTTTATTGTAATTTTAGGTTTTCACCCTCATTTCCTTTAATAAATCTATTTTACACAAAATATTTCCTCTCAGTAGTTATTATAAAATGCTAATAAATTATATATTTATTATGTAGTTATTATATGTGTTAGCATATATTTTTAAGGTTTATATAGCTTTATAAATAAAGTTCTTTATATAGTTTATTTTTGATGATGTATTTATTTGATTGTGTACCTGTAAAAATGCAGCCTTTTCTGTTGTTTTATTTTCCAAATTAGTATTTAATGTCATATTGGCACAAATAGTTTTGGCACCTTTATTTTGTTATTTGTGCAGTTTTACCTACAGCAGCTCGAGAACCAACATTGAAACTGAACACGAAAAAAGACTAGCTGGATGCATTCCTTTGCTTATAAAAGTACATTTTTGTTTCTCTGTCTATATTTCTCTGTTTCAATCCACCACTTGTAGACACACTAACTGGGCTGTAACAGAGCTGCAGCCGTGTGTAATTGAAAACAGCACACGCACACACTGTTTGGCTCCCTGGATAAATGTTGAGGTCCTGAAGGTGATGTTTGTGAGCTGACACCTCACCACATAATCAATATCTGCCCCATAGACCCACAGCACCCAGAATATCTCATTTTGAGGCACATATTTGAAGGTCATGGGCTCCCGGATACAATGACCGCGACCTTTGACCTTCACAAAATGAAGAACAGGTTAGAGGACAGGATGGTTTCAGCAGCAGAAGAACATTAAATTTCATTTTAATCAATATCCTGTGTTTCAGACCAAACCTAATAAATCAGTCGCGCTCCCAGATAATTGTTGCGATAAATCAAAAATGAGTGTCTAGGTAACGGCTTTTCATATTCAATTATTAGACTATGTAAATCTGAGTTATATTAATATGTCAGAATGACACATGACACAGTTATTTAATATTGATAAATATGTGTGATTTGATCTAAAGGAGTCTTTCACAGGTTTTGTCTTTTCTGGAGCTTCACTGGTCTATTTGCTCAACAACAAAAATTATAAGCATAATTAATATTTAACATTGTACTATATGAATTACATAACCATATGCCATGGTACATGTCTAACATTAACAAGGTCATACAATGGTAGACATGTAAAATATGTTTTTTCCAATGGTATGTTGAAAAAACAAACAACAGCTAATACATTGTGACATTATGGTGCATATGCAAAGAAAATTACCATATTACCATGGGAAATATATAAAAAACAGCTTAATACTACAGTGCACGAACAAAAACATTTTCAAAAATAACAATATTACCATAGTGCATGTTCACCATGTGTTATACCATGGCACATGTTTAAAAAACACAATATTACCATGGGGCATGTCTAAAAACAGCTTCATATTTTGGTATATATCCAGAAATATAGTATTACCATGGTAAATGTTAAAAAAACATGGTATTTCCAATGTTCAAAAACATGCCAATTAAATGGTGCATGTAAAAATAAAATAAAAAAAGAGTTAACACTCTTGTGCATGTCCAATAACATGGTATTAACATAGGAAACATTCAAAATATGTACCATATATATACTATGGTGAATGTTCAAAAACATTGATGAACATGGGAAACATTCTAATTCAATGTCTATAAAAACATCTCAAATCTGGTGAGTGTCCAACAGCTTGTTACTGAGATTAGAAGCGTTCAAAAAGCATGATAGCATTACGAGACATGTCCCAAAAACATGGTAATGACGTTTCAGTAGTGCATGTCCCAAAAAAACTATAGTGACTATAGTACTATGGTGCATGTTTAAAAAACTCAATGGCACTCAATGGGTGAGCAGATTTCAGAGTTTATTTTAGGGTAAACAAAATGCTTTAAACTGGGTCAAGTGTTTTTATGAATTTGAAGCCGTGAAGCAGAGAATCAATTCGGGGAAAGGAAGCAGTTTGACTATGTAGGCCAGGGGGTGGGGCCTGGGCTGAAGTGGGTGGAGCTAGTGATCTCTCACAGGTCAACCCAGCTGGAGACGAGCCGCTTCCGTTGTTACCATGACAACTGCAAAACTCCCCTGGGATTCACAGATGCACATATAGGCCGAATCGTATATCAAGAAGTGACACGTCGTTTAAGTGCGTGTGTGTGTGTGCACATTACCAGCAACCACCATGATCCTCATGTTAAGTGCTGCTTTACAAGTTGCTGGTGCCATAAATCAAGCGTTTTCTGCAATACTAGCTGTCTAATCTAACACTCACTGTCGCTTAGAAAACTTCTGCAAATCGTGCCTTCAGTCCAGGATGTGTTTCCCTCAGGAGATCCGCAGAATCTGCATAATTTACATTTGCATTTGTGTGTGAGGAACATCTACTAATTCCTCTTAATAATCAGCTTGCTTTCTGTTTCTGGCTTTCTCCATTGCTGCAGTGCCGCTGTAAAACTGCCGACAGAAACTGGCCAGAAACTAAATGAGAGCAAATAACAACGCTGACATTTACAAAAATAAAGAGGAATTAGTTTGGTCAGACCTGGCAACAGAACTATAGTCCATTTTCTTTTCTTTTTAAGCATTCTATTGATCTATTTTAGTATTTATCACTCACTTCATATCCATTAATTATCATTATTTATGCTATGTTTAATTAAAATCATACATCTTTTGTGGGTAATTTCTCTTCCAAAATTAATTTACGATTAATTAGATTAATTAATCGTCACAGCACGAAATTAATTAAATTCCATGTTTTTATTGCTTGACAGCCGTCATCTTAATTTGCTAAAGTAACTCAATAATTGAAATAAACTAAAACTAATTGATACAATAAAAAAATACTATAGAGACATATAGGGCTATACAAAATACACATATACATAATGTATACAAGACAGAAAAAAACTGATCAAAAGTTACATTTCTCATTTTCATTTATTATGTCCTGAAAAATAATAAAGTAAATAATAAATAAAAATGAATAAATATATATAAAAACTTGAAATATAACAAAAACACATTAAAATCACTATAAAATATTGAGAAATAAAGGACAAAATTTGAATCTAATACAAAATATCAGCAAAACTATATTATAGATTCTAAATACAATGAACTGAATAAAAAAATACAAAAATGAGACAAATGCAGTAAATATTTTACAGTGAGGTCTGTAACACGTTTAGAAAGAATATAGGGTGGGTTTACACTTCATCCTGACTTTAAGAGGTCTAGATGGGTTCACGTACTGTAGGATGTGATGGCTTTGCTCGGCCTGATAGTAATTCTGTCCTGTACGGTGCCATGAGACTCAAGGAAGCGTTTTAGGGTGGATTTCAGATTTGTGCTTCCTGAGACGTGTCTAATTAAAATTCAGCTGTGCCTCAGGAGCCGGTGAGAATGTCACAAACATCTCTGAGAGCCGGCCGGCAGAATCAGACCGCTTCCGTCTGCAGCCCTGAAAACACACCAAAGGCTTGAGGAAAATGTAAGCAGCTGCTGGAGTCTGAATTCGTCAAATCATGACTGGACTTTTTGTTCTCTGTGAGACTGGACTCATTAGCAGTCGCTCGGGAGCATCATTCATATTAATTCTCACGGCTGACACACTCATCCCGGGAATACCGACACATCCAGACACATCAGTAATCCTGTCACAGGCCTTTCTCTGACTTCCAGGAGCGAGGGTCTGCACCTGATGTTCCTCCTCATCAGGACCGCTCGTTTCCATCACTGACGGCTGCTGGTGTTGATTCAAATCAACTCGTGCAGCATATGTGACCTCGTTCTTTTTTTTTTTTCATAAACTGGGCTGCTGTAGAGCTATAATTAACAGAAGAGACTCTGGAGAACTGTTTGGTTAAACCTCATGTGTTCAAGCAAGCTGTTGAACTTTACTTAGATATGTGTGGTTAGAATTAATAATCAATCTGCTTACAGTAATCTGGGAAAATTACATTTTGCGTTCAAAAAACATGCCATTATCGTCAGAAAATAGCATTTTAAATGGTACATACGAAAACAATCAATCGATTGTAATGTAAATATTAAAAAAACATTGTATGTCAGTTGTATGTATCCAAAAACATGGGAAATCTCTAAAAACTTGGTAATACCAGAGAAAATGTTCAGAATTGTGGTATTATCATGGTTAAAAACACCAACAGGACATGTCCAGCAAACATGTAAGTTAATGGTACATGCCAAAAACATGGCATTTATATGGTAAATGTTCATAAAAACAAAGTAATACTTGTGCATTTTCAAAAAGCATGGTATGATGTGCTTGTCATTTGTGCTGCTGTGACTTAGTTTCCCTTCCTTAGGTCTTCCAGCAGCACTACATTAAAATTACAGCCATGATAAATAAATGAAGAGCTGAGACACTAATCAGAGAGCAAGTGTGTGTGTGTGTGTGTGTGAATGTGTAATACTGTAAGCGGCCTGCACGGGTCTCTGTTCCTCTGAGGCGTTGGACTGCATTGGATGGGTCCTGTTTTATCGATTAGCTCCGTGCCCTTGGTGAACGACTGTGGCTGGCCGTCCTCCACAACCCTGGGACATTTGAATAATAATAATAATAAAAAAAAATGTATAATGGGCCTTTCCTATAACACCCAAAGCGCAACATCAATACAAAAAAACAATAAAACGTACAACTTACAAAAATGTAGCTGGTAGACCAATATAAAGAGAACTGCAATAATCAATTCTTGAGGTGATAAAAGCATGGATAAGCCTTTCAGTGACAGGTGTTGAAAGGAAAGGACTAATCCTAGCAATATTTCTAAGATGGTGAAATGCTGATTTAGTAAGACTCCTAATATGAGCGTCCAGTGTCGAATTAACATCAAATATAACACCCAGACTGCGAGCTTGTAAAGATGGCAATACACAGCTATTATCCAGTGCCAGATTAAAACTTCTACATTAATGGATGGCTGCTGGTGTACCAATAAGAAGAACCTCAGTCTTAGAGCTATTTAATTTTAAAAAGTTGTGATACATCCATACTTTTATATCTTGCAAACATTCAGGTAGAACTGGAGAACTTACTGTTACATCAGACTTTGAACTGATGTAGATTTGTGTATTGTCAGCATAAAAGTGGCAACCAAGACCATGTTTTCTGATGATTTGCCCCAGTGGAAGCATATAATGTTAAATAACATAGGCCCCAAAACAGAACCCTGAGGAACACCATATTGGACCTGACCCTTATTTCCCAAAACACCAAACTGTGATCTATTTGAAATGTAACATCTGAACTAATCAAGCACAGTACCAGAAATACTAAGCCAACTCTTTAGTCTATTAAGTAGACTGTCTCAAATGCTGGACTCAGGTCCAAAAATGATAGACGCACCAGAAAAAGAGTTTAGTAAGTTCTTCAATATACAGTGGATTTGATTTCGGTAGGCAATAAATAAACAGAATGAGAACAGGGGAGGCACAATTAACTCTGAACGTAATACACTCAAATGATGTTACACTAGTAGTGTCAATTACATTCACAGTTATATCAGTTCTAAAGATAACAGCAAGTCCTACTCCTTTCCCGGTCAGTTGTGGTCTATCAATGTAACCATAACCAGATGGATACCAGATCAGGTTAAGATTTAAAAAGTCATCATGCTGATGCCTAGTTTCACAAATACAGAAAAAAATCTAGTTTTTTGGCCAGGGTAATATCATGGAGTAGTGTAGTCTTATTAATCAGTTAACGAGCATAAAAAGTTCAATGCCTACACGATAAAACAATACCTCCAGCAGGCTACATGAAGAATTTTCAGATATGTCGACACTCCATGCACCATAGAAGTACACAAAGCAAAATCTAGATCCAGTCAACCACACGATACCGGTAGCACCACAGCAGCAGCTGTGCACGATGACAAGCCATAAAGAACCAAGCTCCACATTATTCCACACGATGAAATCCAAATCAGCAGGGTGTACAATATCAATCACAACGATGTAAAACAGTACATAAAAATAAATTAAAAACATCAACAACAAACAAATACCGGACAAAGAAGCGGTCTCTTCGCCGGAAGTCCTCCAACCGACTTAATGCGGCAATACATCTTCCTTCTAATCAAAGCAGCTTTATCGGCGAAGGGGAAGGTGACAAGTCGCGCTCTAGACATGTGCTCTAACGACGGGCCGTAAGCACCGGAATACAGATTCAGTCTCACGCGGGTCAAGCGTTCGTTTGGTTTACAGATTTGCGGCGTTTGGACGTGCTAATGAGGATGAAAGCTCATTTACAGGATAATGGTGTTATTATCCCTAACACAGAGACCAAAGAGCCTGGGTGGTGGCAATCCGCTCGTTCTGACTCTTGTGCGCAACGAAATTGGCCTTGTTCTGCATTTCCCGCCATCTGTAATCCACACAGAGACGTGCGTAAGCAGATTAACGAGTTTGTACCTGTTCAAGGCCTGTAAACACTTCTGACGGCATAAAAGCTGCGTAAAGGAGATTACATTCGCTCGCTGTCACAACGGGTGAACGCTTGGCTGTGTTTTTGTTTGTGTTGGATCATTTTCTGGAAGCCGCTCGTTCCCTGAATGTATTTTAAAGGCCTCTGAAGTGTTGCTGATGATGTAAGTGAGTCCTGATGGAAACCTCCATCCAGCAGATGTCAGGTCAGATAAAAGCTTCTGGAGAAGTTACAACTCGTGATCAGCGCTGACACAAAACATCAGACCAGATCACAGCGTCTCTTAACATGGGACATGGGCAAAAAACAACTGCGCTATTACAACAGGACATGTACAACAAACTTGATTCAATGGAACATGCCCAAAAACATGCCATTAACATGTTCATAAAATGGTTATAAGCACGGTAGTACTGATGCATTTCCAAAAACATGGGGAATTGTCAAAACAACTTGATATTACCGCGATAAATGCAAAAAAACAAACATTAGATTGCAATAGGACATCTTCAAAAACATGGTATTTTAAAGATACATGTCTAAAATGCATGGACAATGTGGTTTTACCAAGATAAATCAGTGGTGGAAGTTAAAAAACAGGCATTAGAATAGAAAATGTTTAAAAATGTGGTATTTTCATAGTAATTGTTTAAAACAAACTTGGTATTACCACAGGATATGTTCAAAACATAAGAATACAATGATAGATGTGTGAACCCATGGTAGATGTTGAAAAGGGTGCAGAAGCGTGGTATCTGAGTGTCACATCTGTATCTCTGCAGGCCTCACATGGTGACGGAGTACATGGGCATCAGGAACGAGAGCTTCATGAAGATGGCTGCTGTAGGAACGTGGATGGGAGATTTTGTGACCGCGTGGATGGTGAGACTCCAACCAGAACCTGTTTAACTCTTGTGCATCAATAAAAAAAGTTATAGGTCCATAGTGGACACAAATATCCCTGTGAAAAAACTGAAAGATGCTTGGGAGAACAGACGTAAGTTTGGTCCACTGATCTATATAGAGAACTGGATAGCTCATGACGTCATAGAAGTGAAGCCACCGCGCCGCCATATTGCTATTC